>JAJEJO010000629.1:554652-632092 GCA_020662805.1 Glaucomys volans
TATGTCCTCCAGATTCAGTTTGGGTGGCTCATATGCCTCTAGGAACCTGTTGATGTCTTCCAGGTTTTCTATTTTGTTGGAGTATAAATTTTCAAACTAGCTTCTAATTATGTTTTGTATTTCAATTGTATCTGTTGTAATATTTCCATTTCCATCACGAATTTTAGTAATTTGAGTTTTCTCTCTCCTTCTCTTCATTAGTGTGGCTAAGTCTTTATCAATTTTGTTTATTTTTTCAAAGAACCAACTTTTTGTTTTGTCTATTTTTTGAATTGTTTCTTTTGTTTCAGTGTCATTGATTTCCACTCTGATTTTAATTATTTCCTGTCTTCTACAACTTTTGGTGATGTAGTGTTCTTCTTTTTCTAGGCTTTAAGTTGTAATGTGAGGTCATTTATTTGTTTACTTTTCGTTCTTTTATTGAATGTGCTCCATGCAATGAATTTTCCTCTTAGCACTGCTTTAATAGTATCCCAGAGATTTTGATATGTTGTATCATTGTTCTCGTTGATCTCTAAGAATTTTTTTATTTCCCCCCTGATGTCTTCTGTTATCCATGCATCATTCAACAGCATATTATTTAATCTCCAGGTGTTGGACTAGTTTCTGTTTTTTATTTTTTCATTAATTTCTAATTTTATTCCATTATGGTCTGATAGAATACAAGGTAGTATCTCTATCTTTTTGTATTTGCTAAGAGTAGCTTTGTGGCATAACATATGGTCTATTTTAGAAAAGGATCCATGTGCTGCTGAGAAGTAAGTGTATTCACTTCTTGATGGATGCAATATTCAATATATGTCTGTTAAGTCTAAATTAGCGATTGTGTTATTGAGTTCTATAGTTTCTTTGTTCAGTTTTTGCTTGGAAGATCTGTCCAATGGTGAGAGGGGTGTGTTAAAGTCACCCAGTATTATTGTGTTGTGGTCTATTTGGTTCCTGGAGTTGAGAAGGATTGGATTGACATACATGGATGCGCCGTTGTTTGGGGCATAAATATTTATGATTGTTATGTCTTGCTGATTTATGCTTCCCTTAAGGAGAATGAAATGTCCTTCACTATTCTGTCTAACTAGTTTTGGCTTGAAGTCCACTTTATCTGATATGAGGATGGAAACTCCTGCTCTTTTACTGAGTCTGTGTGCATAGTATGTTTTTCCCCATCCTTTTACCTTTAATCTGTGGGTATCTTTTTCTATGAGATGCGTCTCTTGGAGGCAGCATATTATTCTTTTTAATCCAGTCTGCCAGTCTATGTCTTTTGATTAATGAGTTCAGGCCATTAACATTCAGGGTTATTATTGAGATATGATTTGTATTCCCAATCTATGGCTTACTTTTGGTTTTTAACTTGACTTAGTTTCTCCTTTATTTGGCTATTCCTTTAGGGTAGTTCCTCCCTATGCTGGTTTACATTGTTGATCTTCATTTCTTCCTCATGGAATATTTTGCTGAGAATGTTCTGTAAGTGCTGGCTTTCTATTTGTAAATTCTTTTAGCTTTTGTTTATCATGGAGGGATTATATTTCATCTTCAAATCTGAAGGTGAGTTTTGCTGGGTATAAGATTCTTGGTTGGCATCCATTTTCTTTTTTTTTTTCTTTTTTTTTTTGGTACTGGGAATTGAACCCAGGGTTACTCCACCACTGAGCCACATTCCCAGCCCTATTTTGTATTTTTTTTTTATTTAGAGACAGGGTCTCACGGAGTTGCTTAGGGCCTCGCTAAGTTGCTAAGGCTGGCTTTGAACTCGCGATCCTCCTGCCTCAGCCTCCCAAGTGCTGGGATTACAGGTGTGTGCCACTGCACCCGGCCCATTTTCTTTCAGGGCTTGGAATACATTATTCCAGGCCCTTCTTGCTTTTCGGACTGTGTTGAGAAATCTGCTGATAACTGTATTGGTTTCCCCCTGAATATAATCTGATTTTTTTCTCTCGCAGCCTTTAAAATTCTATCTTTATTTTTGTATATTAGGTACTTTCATTATAATATGCCTTGGTGTTGACCTGTTGTAGTTTTGTACATTTGGTGTCCTGTAAGCCTCTTGTATTTGATTTTCTGTTTCATTCTTCAGATGTGGGAAATTTTCTGACATTATTTCATTGAATGGATTATTCATTCCTTTGGTTTGTTTCTCTGTGCCTTCCTCAATCCCAGTTATTCTTAAATTTGGTCTTTTCATGATATCCCATAATTCTTGTAGGCTTTGTTCAAGAATTCTTACCATCTTCTCTGTTCGGTCAACTTTGTTTTCAAGGTTAATATTTTGTCTTCAATGTCTGATGTTCTATCCTCCAGGTGATCTAGCCTGCTGCTTATGCTGTCTATTGAGTTTTTAATTTGGTTTATTGTTTCCTTCATTTCAAGGATTTCTGTTTGGTTTGTTTTCAACATCTCTATCTCTTTATTGAAATGATCTTCTGCTTTCTGCATCTGTTCTTTAAACTGTTGATTGGTGTGATCATTCATTTCCTACATTTTCTCTCTCATCTCATAGTTTGCTTCTCTGATCATTTTAATTATGTACATTCTGAACTCCCTTTCTGACATTTCTTCTACCATGTTATCACTGGATTCTGTTGATGAAGTTTCTAGGTTTGTTTGAGACACTTTCTTCCCCTGTCTTCTCATGTTGTTCATGTATCTTCCCATCCGTGGGAATCTGAGATATAGCAGCTTCACCCCTTAAAACAAGTGGCGTCCCTGCGGGTTTCCAATTTCTCACCTCCTAGTCTTCAGTAGCACTAGACTCGGGCCGGGGCCAGGCTGGAGTGAGACTTGGCCTCTGGGCTCGGTCTCCCAGCGTGGGAGCCTCAAGTGTGCATTCTGTGCTCACTTCCCTCACGCTGAAGGCTCCCACTTCTACACTGTGCCTGCTGCCTCCTCAGAGGTCTCACGGGACCGCTCTGGGCCTATGTCCTGGGTGGGGAACTCTCACCCATCTGTGCTGGGCTGAACCTGATATCTGTCTCTGTGTCTGCCTCCCTGGATCTGGAATTCTCGAAGGACTTGGTTGAGCTGAACGCAAGCCTCTGGGCTGGGCCCCCAGGAGAGAACGACCCAGGTGTCCTCTCCACAGTGCCCACTTCCCACACTGAAGACTCTTGCCTCCAGGAGGCCCCTGTGGAGGACCCACAGGAGCATTCTGGGCCGACGTCCCAAGTGTGAATTCTCACTCTGTGGGATCTCATTTAATTTCTGTGACTTATAATGGAGGAGATAATGATAGTTAGGAAGTAGATAACTATTTTTCCTTGTGTCGTTAGAAATGCTTACAAAAATACAATGAAATAGAGAATTAGGTTGGGTTTTAGCTAAATTAATTCTGAAAAATTATAGTTCTATTTGACTGCATAAAATACTTTTTCAGAAATGGAATAATTTTATAATTTCGTTTCCAAAATGAAAATAATTTTATAGTAGTAAGTGGACATATTTATAAAATGTTTGATAATGTCATTTGAATTGTCTGAGGGGGTTCAAGTTATGTGATTATAAAATGCTGAATGAGAGGGTATGGATTTAGTATTTTAGTAAAATTGGAATAAAAACATTTTGTTCTCTTCTAGAGCCTGAAACTGAAAATACTGAAGTTCTGCCACATCCAGAAAAGGTTGGTTTGTATAACAGAGATTAGCTATGTAGATCATGGACTTAGATTTTTAAAATCATGTTGATTAAAGTATTAAGCTAATTTAAACCCTCTACTAAGCAGTAATATGACCAATTTCAATAGATAGAGGTCCATTCTTGTTCAAAAATCTCTTCTAGTATTATTTATCCTTAACTCTAATAAAATAATGATTTCTTTATCTGTTTCGTATCATCTCAGCTGTATCTTGAACAGTTCTTGCTACCAAGTTTTTTCTCAAATCAGGAGCTAGAAGGCAGTAGAAAAAGCATACATTTTGGAATCAGAATTAAATTCCAAGGGCAGCTGTGTTCTTTATATCTGTAAAATATAGACAGTATCTGTTTCTCAGAGTATAGTAAGGACTAAAAGCAATAAGTTCATAATATCTGTCACCCATTTTGTGATGAATAAATATATATTCCTCTCTTCTTTCACTCCTTTTACAAACCTTTGATTGATGGTTCAAGTCCTTTCTCCTCTTGGATCTGTTTCAGATGACTCTGATAATCTTGACCAAAGTAATTACTCCCTATTTAGTGTTCATTTTTCACTGACTGTATCAGTATTCCCTAATTACTTGCCCTCTGACATTAATAGATCTTCTGAGGAAAAAGAAGATTTTTTTTTTGGACAAAAGAGTTTGGAGAACACAGTGTCCTAAAGTTCCCCCAGATATTTACAATGTACATAGTCTGAAAAGTTCTGTGGTAAAGCAACTGATTAACTTTTGTTTCATCAAGTTTTTTCAAACAATCATAAAAACCCTACATTGCCTCTGCCTCCCTGACAACTTTTTCTTGTAAGATACTAGACTCTATGGGATTGTTTGTTATATCTAGTGCCTTACATTTAGTAGACATAAGGACTTTAAATAGGAGGGAGACCTTAAGACATGACTTAAAAAGTGGATAGGATCTAGTTCTTGATTTCCTTTTAAATTTCTTTAGCTTTCTTAGCACATTATAGTTAGAATTGCTAATAAATAAATACATCTTCTTAAGCTCTGTGTGCTATATTCATAGATGATAAATGGTGGCAGATAGAAAAAGATGGGTGGAGGAACTAAATATTTTTATTTATAAAAGTTTTTATTTATAAATATGTGTTATAAAAATCAGAAGACTGAAAAAATATAATAGTACATCCTGTGAAAGAGGTGGTGGATTTGAGTTTTGGAAATAGTCAAAGTCATTGAAACCTATTCTGTTATTTTAAGGTCAAGGAAATTTCCAGTTTTTATCTCTGGAATATATTTCAATACCTTTAAAGTATGTTATATTCTTTTTTAAAAAAAATATGTTTTTAGTTGTTGATTGACTTTTATTTATTTTTTTTAAATTTATATGTGGTGCTGAGAATTGAACCCAGTGCCTTAGACATGTGAGGCAAGCACTCTGCCACTGAACCCCACCCCCAACCCTAAAGTATGTTATATTCTTGAATGACCGAAATCAATTTTTCAGGAGGGATTCTAATACTATTTTGAACATTGTAAACATTGTGAGAACAGGCATACTCTATTAAGGTAATATCTTTGAAAAGTAATGGTCACTTGAAATGTAAGCATTGTGTATTTTCTTTAAAATATCACAACCTAGAGTTATTAATTTATAACCAGGGCTTGTAGTACTTTGGCAGATTGCGCCCTCATTTCTCCTATTTTCCCCGTCTAACTTCCTTTTCCTTTGGTCTTTTCACTTCACAATTGTATATTCATACAAAGATAGGGACTAAAAAGAAGGTGAAAGGATTCTAATTTTATTCCTAGTTAATAATTTTTATAAAACTAAATAGAAGTTTTGGTAAGAAAGAATTTCATAATTAACTGCTATGAATATTTGAGATCATCTGTTACTTTAATTGTTGCATCCCTGTCTTCTGTTAGCACAGATAATTGAAACTTAGTTAAATTGGTAATTTTCCATCTGTAACTATGGTCCAACCAAGGTTACTCTAGGTCCACTATTAAATGTTTAATTATATATTCAGTCTTTAGTAATTTGGTGTGAGAAAGTAAGGAAGGAAGGAATATTATTTTTACTTATGGATGAGGAAGATAGTTACAAACAAAATAAATTATAAGACTCTGAATTTTTCATTTCAAACATTTTCTTGTGTATGCTATAATGATGGAATTTCTGTTTGGAATATACAGGAACTAAGTGAAGACAGAGATTCCCCTGAAATTAGCCTTCTCTCAGGTACTGCTATTACAGAGTCTGGTGTGCTTGCTGTAAAGGAGAAATCATTAACAGAGCCAGAGACAATCTTAACAGTACCACATACATTTTCTGAACCTGGGGAGGAAGTTACAATGACCATGACTTCTAAAGAAACCAAGGATGAAGAAAGCTCCCTTGAAACTTTTGTATCTGCCTTAGAAAGGTTGCTAACATCACCAGAAAGCACCCAGGAGGAAAGACTGTTTGAAATAATGAATGATTTTGATTCTGGAGAATTGAGTAACTCCCTGAGTTCCATAGAAATTCCTTTGAATGTTCCATCAGCTTATTGCAGAAATTTACTAGAAAACACAAAGGATGATGCGTTGCCCGCAGAGTTGTTGACAGCCCTGAACACATTGTCAGAAACCAAGCTGGGACCCATCTGTCACAGAAAAGAGGAAGGCAGCAATCTTAGTGATGAAAATGGATGTTTAGAAGTAGAGCCTGTTATGTCCCAGACTGATGAAGATTGTACACAAATAGCAGAGATGAATTTTGAATCTCTTCATTCTATTCTATCATTTGAACAAAGTTCCAGCTTAGCTGGGCTACAGGACAACCATCTAGCAGTGGAGCAAGTAGGTGCAAGTATGAGTCTCTGATGTTGCCTTTTTAAAATTTACATTTAACAAGTCTTCATTGTTTTAAATTCAAATCTTCTACCCAAATATCAGCATCTTAGAAGATATTTTGTAATTTTGAGGCTTAAAGTGATCTTTTTAAAAGTTCTTGCATAGAGTTTTCAAGGGGTTAGAAAACTCAAATAGATTTCTTCCCAAAAGACCTGTGAAGGCATATCATTAGTTTACCAGAATTTTCTCTGTTAACTCAGAATATCATTATGTTTAACTGGATTCAGAGTAGAGATGAGATAATGCACATTAATTTATAGAATGTATGTAGTTGGGTTGCCAGATGAGGGAAAAAATACCTAGCTTTGTCAGAACTTTGCCTTCTGTGTCTGAGAATACTGCCAGTATTCCACCAATGTTATGCAGAGAGACCCTGCAATGGCCTCGTGTGTTCCAAGTCCTTTTTCATGTTTTGCATGCACAATTTGCATCTTTAAAAGAAAATCAAACACTACAGAATTAGATAATAACATAGAGACAAAAAGCACTCCTCTGCCCCAGTTCCACTCTAGAGTTTTCACTCTTTATAAAATTTTAGTACCAGGGATTGAACAAAGGGGTTGCTTAACCACTGAGCCACATCCCCAGCCTCCCTCCCCCTTTTAAAAAAAAATTTTGAGACCAGGTCTTGCCAAGTTGTGCAGGGCCTCACTAAATTGCTGAGGCTGGCTTTGAACTTGCAATCTTCCTGCCTCAACCTCCTGAACCACTGGGATTACAGGCATGTGCCACCATGAGTTTTCACTCTTAACAGTTTGGTCCGTCTATCTCAATTATTGATATTGTAGTCTATTTAAGTTTATTTTATTCACATGGGATTTTATTATACAGGATGCTTTATAACTTATTTTTGAAATTTAATAATGTATCTTGGTTATCTTTCAGTGTCAGGAAATATAGCACTACTTAAATCTTTTAACTTGCTAAATGGTATTACAGTGTGTGAATATATTGTAATTTATTTAGACAATTCATTAATAATGGTCATTTAGATTTGTTTTTTCTTTTCACTGTTACCAAAATGCTCCTGTGAACATCCTTGGGAAGATTTAGATAACATAATGCTGAACTCATGTTGCAACATACTTGCCTAGAATAATACTGCATGCAGTTCTGATTATCATATCCCAAAACAAATATAATAGGACTAAGAGAGACAGAGACTGGGACAAACACTAATTATGGAGACAGGGTATGAAAATTAAACATTGCAGTGCTCTAATCTGAAAAGAAGGAATATGAGTAGAATGTATAGGAAATTATGATTAGTACTCATAAAGGGTGCACAAACTTGGCAAGTCTTTGAAATAAAAGAAAAAAATTTAAAAGTAGCAAAGAGATGTACTTAGAACAGATCAAGTTAAATAATTCAGCTGTGGTAAAAATATGGAACTTTTTATCTTGAGAACCTTTACAAAATGGATATATAAATAAACTAAAGAAGGTTTAAATGATATTTCTAAAATATCTTTATTATTTCCTGTGAAACTGAAGCACCATGAATAACCTTAGGTTTTTCCCTTGAGTTTTACAGATGAATATTGAATAAAATCATTTTTACTAAATTATGCTCTTCTTAAGCTTTTAAATTTACATTGTATTTTATTAATTATTATTAAAATGTTAACTATGTTGACATATACATATGAATTCTTGCACTTTATCTTTTAAGAGGCATTTAAATTTCATCGAAGGGCATGATCAAATTTAATGTCTTCTAATTTTAATATTTTTCAATATTATAATTATTTATGGATGTATTACATCTTTACAGACTGTTGAAGACCCAAATTCATTTGAATTGCCAACTTTGCATCATCAAAATGTCCCCTCTTGTGAGCCACTAAATAATAAGGGGAATTCAAATCCTGTGGAAAATGCCTCTGACCAGGAAACTCCACATATGTTAAGAAGATCATCTAGACTAAAACTGAAAGTAAGCCAGGATGCAAAGTATACAACTGACATATGTAAGATTCCAGAAAAAATTTTACCAAAAATACCTAGCTGTGAGGATCAAATAAATAATAAATCTTCACGTAACAGTTTCAGGTATGCTATTAAATTGTATCTTTCTTCCTAGTTATGATATAAACCTAAAAGATAATTATGTGCTTGAGAATGTTAGAGTCAGTGTAAAATTACCCCTAAGTAAAGAGCTTTATTATTTTTTAGGTTGTTGATTTTTCTATTTTGCAGTTTTTAATCAGTGCCATTCCATAAAGCAAACCTTATTTCTTGCAATGAGGCTGCCTTTTTTCCCCTAAAAGGGAAGTAGAGTAGATACTGAGTTTGAAATGATACATAGGAGCCTTAGAATACTTAGATTTGTAAGAGACCATACCTACAGGAGAGAAACACAAAGAAAACTAGAATCTATAAAGACAGTTATGGGCATGTCTGTCACAGAACTATCAGTAATTAGCTCAGGAGCCATCTCCATATTTAAAACTACCTTGCTACCTGAGAACAGCTTAGTAAAATATCTTTGATTTTTAAAATTTTAGTCAAAATTTGGTATGACTGGGCTGGGGATATGGCTCAGTTGGTAGAGTATTTGCCTCAAAAGCACAAGGCCCTGGGTTTAATCCCCAGCACCGCAAAAAAATAAAAAGAAAAAAAGAAAAATTTGGTATGATTCTCCATGAATGCTTGTAGAAAAATTATAATAACTTTAAAAATACATTTATTTTTCAAGAATGCAGAATCCTGTTTTAATGATTGAAGGTAAAGGGAAGAATATCCATTCATCCAGATTCGAGAGTAAACCAATCAGGAAAAATGAACGACTTTCAGTAAAAAATGGTGAGGCATATTTTGGGTATTTCTCTATTTCTTTAAGTTGCATAGAAACAATTCTGGTGGAAAAGATTCAAAGATTATCTACCTCAACTTTCTCATTTTACTGATGAGGAAACTGAACTTCAGAGATGGTAAGGCTTTTCAGCATCACAGAGAGCTTTAGTAACATAACTGGTATTTGATCCTAAACTTCTGGCTCATAGGTTGGTATTTTTTTCTGAACTTCTGTTTTGGAGAGACTTGGTACAGAATTCTTTCAAATTTAGGTGTTTGACCAGCCTATAGGCTGCAAGAAACCATACCAAGAGGAATGGAGGAAAGAACAAGGCCAGATTGTTATTCTTTTCTGTTATTTCTTTGTTCCTATATAACCCAAAAGACTGAACTAAGGAAACCTCTCAGATATAATAAGAGAATCTAGAAACTCTGGTTAAAAAATAATAGTGGAAAATGAGCAAAAATTAGAATATAAACTGCAGATTGTATCAGTGTTAAATTTCCTGAATTTGATAATAATACTGTTGTGTTATATAAAAGAATGTCCTATTCTTAGAAAATAAACACTTAAATATTAATGGTAAAAGGGCATGGTATATAAAAGGTACTCATTTTATATTTTAATGTGTGTATATGTATAAATGAAGAAGGAGGTAGACTGTTTAAAGTTGAGGCAAAACATTGACAATGCTCTAATTTTTTTTCTTTTTTTAGTACTAGGGATCAAATCCAAGGTCTTGCACACATACTAGGCAGGTGCTCTACCACTAAGCTATACACCCAGCCCTTTGTATGTTTTTATAATTTCCCTGTAAGTCTGAAATTATTTCAAAAGAAAAATTCAATAAACCAAAAGATAAAATTAATACATTTAAAATAATCACTAACTAGTTGTTAATACAAGAGAATATCCAATTTATAGTTGTTACAAAAGAGAGAAAATATGCTAAGAAATACCTGTAAGAAGAGAGCTTAAAAATTCGCTGAGGGACTGGAGTTGTGGCTCAGTGCGAGAGCACTTGCCTAGCATGTGTGAGGCACTGGGTTCGATTCTTAGCACCACATATAAATAAGGAAAGTAAAGGTCCATTGATAACTAAAAAAATATTTTAAAAAAATTTTCTGAGGTACATTAAAATAAAAAGACTCAAATAAATGGAAAGAAGAACCTTGCTCTTGACTAAAAAGATTCAATGTTACAAGAAATTTAATTCTCTCTTAATTACTTAATAAATACATGAGATTTCAATCAAAAATAGACTTTTTTGTTTATTTGTTGGTTTTATTGTTTAGGTTTTTTTTTAACAGCTATGGGGTATATATATGGGAATGTTAGAGGGTAGCTATGGGAATGTTAGAAAATGATACTAAATTTCAGCTGAAAAAGTAATTATAAAAACTAGATAAGGAAATTCTGAAAAAAGCAAAGGGAAGGTAGAGTGGCAGGACCTGTTCTATATGATCTAAAAGAATAGAAGGACCACTACTAGCCAAAAATCACTGAAATCCCCGCTCCCTTACTGTGAACAAGGAGAATGACCTAGTGGAGATCTGTGCTAAGAAATTGTGCTTAACGCCACTCAGCCTCTGGGACCCAGGCAAAGCCAGAAAGCTCTGTGCAGTGTCTGCTTACTCAATTCAGACAGGGACAGCAATGAAGCAGCTGTGGCCCCAAACTGGAAAGTGGATTCACCAAATCCCAACCACTGACATTGGGGGAAGGCACTCTGGGAAGTCTAAGAATGGTCCCTGGGGTCGAAGGGCCATACCAGAGGCCCTCTGAATCATCTAGTGACTTAGAGACCCAGGGAAAATTATCAGAATCTATATAGCAGGAAGGGGCTGATCCCAGCCTTAACTGTGTACAGCCTGACCTGCGGTCACAAATGGCAAGTGAAAGGGCATTATTTGGATATTTGAGAGACATTGCATCAGATGTACTAAACAGAGGGAATCAATGCCCACCATTCACAACTAGGGCAGTGGAGACTAGGATCCAGGTGAACCACTAGAGACCTTTCACTACAGTACCTCAGAGAGCAGCATCAGCCAGGGGAATACTTCCCCTGCACTACAGAACACCCATGGAAAACCACAACCAAAGTTCCAGCCCTCACAGACAGCCACCAGGATTTTCACGACTGTGAAAAGGATCTGGTTAGAGGGAAGCAGGCACACAGTGACCCATATCAATCACAGGGACTCTCTAAAGCCTGCATCCTGAACTGCACAAAATAGAAATAGTAACCCACAACACTGAACCCTCGGAACAGTCACCTGCAGGCCCCTGAGCTGACAAACCAGAAGCTGCTAGTAGGAAGTTCATAGCAAGTAGGGAATTGGCTCCTGTGCTCCTGCAACTTAGGGGAGATTCACAGCCAAAGACCGATGGACAGCTCCTAAATGTCCAAACCCTAATGAAATCCAAACCAAAATTCAACAACAATTTTTTTCACCTTGACATGGTCTACTATAAACAACTCTAATGTCAACTTTGATCATATAAATTAACTCTTTAACTTGAATGATAATTGTTAACTCAATATTGTACCTTCAACTCATTTGAATATATTTCATCTAATGGTTTAGAGCATTAATTGGAATCAATCTTCCTATCTTCATTTTCCTAGCTCTAGTTTATACTTGCTCTTCTTACCCCCTACTCATCCTCTTGCATAATCTACTACTATCTCAAATAGTACTATTTCTCCTTCTACCTTGGTGTAAATTATTCTTTATAGTTTCTCTCTTTCTTTTCCCTCTCCTTTTTGCCCTTTTTCTCCCCCCTTTTAGCCAGCCCACATTTAAAGTCATAGTAAGTTTACTAAATTTAACAACTAATTTTTTTTACCTATTTTAGGACTTTATTACAGGTTTATACCTGAATTTGAGGAACCATGGAGAACAAAAAGCAATAAATTTTTGTTTCTTATAAGGTTGAATAGAAAGACACTTTACTCTGAAGTGATTATGGTAAATAGGATTTAGTGGCATCTTTTTTTAAAAGTACTTTTAGTTGTCAATGGACATAACATTATTTTATGTTTTTTTTTAATGTGGTGCTGAGAATCAAACATAGTGCTTCACATGTGCTGTGCAAGTGCTCTACCACTAAGCCACAACCCCAGCTCTCAGTGACATCTCTTAAAGCAGTGCTGATATTGAGATAACCATATACACATATTGGATATGTGTAACCATTAGAGGTTACACATTGACTTAAAATATCATTATCAGGGTAATCACCCCACTCAGGGCTTTTAGGAGAAAGAAACTTACAAAGTAGTCCTTCACTTAAAAGAAGTGAGAAGTATTCCAATATAAACAATATGAAAAATCAGGGGAACAAACAATCCCAAACAGCTTATAATGCTTCAACAACAGACTTTGTTGACACTATATTGGAGGGAATGTCAGAGAAAGAATTTAGAAAGTTCATAGTTAAAATGCTCTATGAGCTAAAAGAAGATGTAAGGAGTGAAATCAAAGAGAAAATACAGTAAGTGAAACATCACCTCAATAAAGAGATAGATTCTGAAAAAGAACCAAACAGAATCCTCAAAATGAAGGAATCAATAAACCAAATTAAAAATTCAATGGAAAGCATTGCCAATAGATTAGACCACTTTGAAGATAGATTTTTCAGGCCTCAAAGACAAAGTATAAAATCTTGAAAATAAAGTTGACCATAAAGAAAAGATGTTAAGAGACCATGAACAGAATATTCAAGAAATCTAGGATAACATTAAAAGGCCAAATTTAAGATTCATTGGGGTATATGAAGTCTCTGAAGTACAAACTGAAAGAATGTGCACACTCTTTTCAATGAACTATCAGAAAAAAATTTCAAACCTTAAGAATGAGGTGGAAATTCAAATCCAAGAGGCATATAGAACTCCAAATATACAAAAATCACAATAAATTCACTTCAAGACTCATTATTACCAAAATGCCTAACATACAGAATAAGGATAGAATTTTAAAAGCTGCAAGAGAAAAAAAACTGGTCACATTTAGAAGTAAACCTATCTGGACTTCAACTGATTTCTCAACCCAGACCCTAAAAGCCAGGAGGGCTTGAAATAATATATACCATACTCTGAAAGAAAATGTGTGTCACCCCAAAATACCGAACCCAGGAAAGTTAAACTTCAGAATTGAAGATGAAATAAAAACCTTCCATGATAAACAAAAGCTAGAATTTATAACTAGAAGCCTGCACTCCAAAACATACTCAAAAAACTATTTCATGAAGAAATGAAGAATAAGAATGAAAACCAGGGTAGGGAGGAATTATACTAGAATAGTCAATTAAAGGAGAAGCAAGTTTAAACATTAGAAATAAAATAATTAGAAGTAAAAATCATCTGTCAATAATAACATTGAATGTAAACAGTCTGAACACTTCAATCAAAAGATGCAAGGCAGCAGATTGGATTTAAAAACAAGACCCAACAATATGCTATCTGCAAGACTCACCTCATAGGCAAAGATATCCACAGACTGAAGGTGAAAGGATGGGAAAACAAAACAATACAAAACAAAAAATCATACCATTTACATGGGACTCATAAACAGCAGGGGTTGCTATCCTCACATCAGGTAAACTTCAAGCCAAGATTAATTAAAGACGATCACTTCATACTGCTTAAGGGAATCACACATCAACAAGGTATAAGGATTATAAATATTTATGCCCCCAACAATGGAACACCTATGGACCTCAAACACTTCACAATATTAAGAATAAAATAGACCATAATATTATTATACTGGATGACTTCAACATGTATCTCTCACCACTGGATAGATCATCCAAACAAAAATGAAGTAAAGACTTTACAGAACTTAAAAATACAATTAATAATATGAACCTAACAGATATCTGTAGAACATTTCATCCATCAATGACTGAATTCACTTTTCTTCTTAGTAGCACACAGAACATTTTCTAAAATAGACCTTGTTTTAGTCCACAAAGCAAATCCTAGCAAATACCAGAAAATAGAGATAGTACATTATTGCATTCCATCAGATTATAATGGAATTAAGTTAGAAATTAAAGATAACATAAACATACCACTCTAACACCTGAAAATTAAATAATACACTTTTGAAAGATGATTGGATAGCAGAAGATATAAGGGGAGGAATAAAAAATTCTTCCAAGTATATGAGAGTAGTGATGCAGTATATCAAAATCTCTGGGACAGTATAAAGGCAGCTCTAAAAGGAAAGTTCATAGCAGTGAGTTCATACATTTAAAGAATAGAAATATACCAAATAAATAATCTAACATTACATTTCAAGGCCCTAGAAAAGAACAAACCAACACAAAAATCAGTAAAAAACAGGACATAATTAAAATCAGAGCCAAAATCAATGAAATTGAGATAAAAAATACAAAAGATCAAAAACCAAAGAGTTGGTGATTTGAAAGGATAAACAAAATTGTTAAACCTGTCGCCAAACCAAAAGAGTGGAAAAAACCCAAATTATCAAAATCCAAGATGAAAAAAGAAATATGACCATAGGCACTACTCAAATCCAGAGGATCATCAGAAGCTGTTTTGAAAATTTATACTCCAGTAAGCTAAAAAATCTTGAAGATTTTGATAAATTCCTAGAGACATATGAGCTACCCAAATTGAACCAGAAGGATATAGAAAAACTTAGTTTCAAGTAAAAAAGCTTTCCAACAAGGAAAAGCCCAGAACTGGATAGATTCTCAGCCAAGTTCTACCAGGCCTTTAAAGAAGAACTAATAGCAATCCTCAAATTATTCCATGAAATAGAAAAAGAGGGAACACTGCCAAACTCATTCTGTGAAACCAGTATCACTCTGATACCAAAACCAGACAAAGACACATCAAGGAAAGAAAATTTTAGACTGATATCCTTGATGAACATAGGTGTTAAAATTCTTAATCAAATATTGGCAAACCACATACAAAAACACATTAAAAAAATTGTGCACCACAGTCAAGTGGATGTTGTCCTAAGGATGTGAGGTTGGTTCAGCATATGGAAATCAATGTGTAATTCACTACATATATATTCCTAAGGATATTGAGATAATCATATGATCATACATACATACATACATACACACACATACATACATATATACATATACATACCTGGGAATCAATTCAACAAAAGAGGTGAATGACCTCTACAATGAAAACTATAGAACACTAAAAAAAGAGATTGAAGAAGAACTTGGAAGTTGGAAAACCCTCCTATGTTCTTGGATAGAACTAATATTGTCAAAGTGGGCATACTACCAAAACACTTTACAGATTTAATGCATCTCCCATCAAAATTCACATTCTTCACAGAACTAGAAAAAGCAGTTTTGATATTTATTTAGAAAAATTAGAGACCCAGAACAGCCAAAGCAATCCCTAGTGAGAAAAGTAAAGCAGGAAGCATCATAATATCAGACCTTAAATTATACCACAGAGCTGTAGTAACAAAAAGGGAATGGTACTGATACTAAAGCAGGCATGAAGACCAATGGAATAGAATAGAAGACACAGAGACAAACCCACATAAATGCAATTACCTGATACTAGACAAAGGTGCCAAAAACATAAGTTGGAGAGAAGATAGCCTTTTTTTTTTTTTTTTAACAAATGGTGCTGGGAAAACTGGAAATTCATATGTAGCAGAATTGAAATTTAAGCCCTATCTCTCACCCTGCACAAAACTGAACCCAAATGGATCAAAGACCAGTAACTCTGCACCCGTAGAAAGAAGATATAGGCCTGCCACTCCAATATGTTGGCTAAGGAACTGACATCCTTAACAAGACTCTTAAAGCACAAGAAATACAGTCAAGAATCAGTAAGTAGGATGTAATCAAACTAAAAAGCTGCTTCTCAGCAAAGGAAATAATCAAGAATGTGAAGAGAGAACCTATAGAATGGGAGAAAATCTTTGCCACCTGCACCTCAGATAGGACATTAATCTCTAGGATATACCAAAGAACTCAAAAACTTAACATCAAAAACAAAAAGAACCCAATCAATAAATGGGCAAAAGAACTGAACAGACACTTCACAGAAGTGCGATTGGTCAACAAAAATATGAAAAAGTGTTCAACATCTCTAGTAATTAGAGAAATGCAGATTAAAACTACACTGAGATTTCATTTCACTTTAATCAGAATGGCAACAATCAAGAACACAACAATATATGTTGGCAAGGATGTGGGGAAAGGGGTATACTCATACGTTGCTGGTGGGATTGCAAATTGGTGTAGCACTCTGGAAAGCAGTGTGGAGATTCCTCAGAAAACTTGGAATGGATCCACCATTTGACCCAGTCATCCCATTCCTTGGTATATATCCAAAGGAGTTAAAGTCAGCATACTACTGGGCTGGGGTTGTGACTTAGTGACAGAGAACTTGCCTAGCACATGTGAGGCACTGGGTTCGATTCCCAGCACTGCATATAAATAAATAAAGGTCCAATGCCAACTAATCTTAAAAAAAAAAAAATGAACATACTACAGTGACACAGCCATACCAGTGTTTATAACTGCTTAGTTCACAAGCTATGGAACCAACCTAGGTGCTCTTCAACACATGAATGGTTAAAGAAAATATGGGATATGTACACAATGGAATGGATATTCCTCAGCCATAAAGAAGAATGACTTTCTAGCATTTGCAGCTAAATGGATAGACCTGGATTCTATCATGCTATGTGAAATAAGCCAATTCCAAAAATTGGCTTATCCAAATAAGCTAATCCAAATAAGTGGGTGGATGTGGTAAAAAATAAAATAGAGGAAAGACCAGTGGAGTAGTCAAAGTGGGGGAATGAAAGAAGGGTGGGATAGGAAAAGAGTAGAATTAATCTGACCAACCTTTCCTATGTACATTTATGAATACACAGTGAATCTCATCCATCATTTACATCAACAAGATACTAATTTTAAAAATATAAGTATATAGCAGAAAGGTAAGTCAAGTAGAAAGAAGGAAATGAAGAAAGAGGAGGAAAGGGAAAAGGGAAGTACTGGAGACTGAATCATAACAAATTATATTCCATGCTTTTATAATTCTGTCAAGATGAATCCTATTATTATGTATAACTAAAATTAACCAATAAAAATATATTTGAAAAGGAAAAATAGCATATTAGAAAGCCACTGAAATTAATTTGGCACCAGTAAGGGAATAGAGTTTAAATTAGAAGCCAGATATAATAGGTATATGCAGCAGATATGTGATAAAGATGACATCTCAAATTGGTGGTGAAAAGAAAGATGACATCTCAAATTGGTGGTGAAAAGAAAGATTAAGCAATAAATAGTCCAAAGCATGAACAAAATTGGATCCCTTTAACATTTCTTATTCTAAAATGATTTTAGCTCAGTGGTAGAATGCTTGCCCGGCATGTGTGAGGCATTGGGTTTGAATCTCAGCACCACATATAAATAAATAAATAAAGGTCCATCAACAACTAAAAAAATTTTTTAAAATAAATTGGAATGTAGGTTGATCAAAAATTTAAATGAAAACAAAAACAAGCAAAAAACTGTAGAAGAAAACATAGGTGAACCTTTTTATAATTTTGGTGTGGGGAAGTCTTTCAAACCCAGAAAGGAGCCAGGAGGGAAAAAATTATAAAATTGACTGCATACATGTAAAAAAATTGTATAGAAATGTACCCTAATGCAGATCAAACATCAAACAGCAGAAATATTAGTAATATTGCATACAGGGTTCATTTTATTGGCACGCAAAAGGTTTTTATGAAATAGTAAGGCCAAAGAACAGGTTGAATATGTCTATAGGCCTTGATGATGGTGGTGATTTCATGGGTATATGCTTACCCTTCAACTCATTGAATTGTATACATTAAATGCAGCTTTTTGTCTATCAAAGTATTGATAATAAAAGCTGAGGGAAAAAAAGGAAACAGAACAAGAAAATGAGTAAAGGACATGAATAAGCACTTCACAGAAAAAGTATATCTCACACGCACACTCCTGAATCCAGATCTATCCAATTAGGACTTCAACCTATGAATTTGGGGAAGGCTCAGTTCAGTCAATAACACTTTCAGTGTTATGCCAAACATTTAAGGGATTATTCAATACCGTTTACACAAACTCTCTGGCCTCCAAAAAATAGGTAAGGAAATCCTTCCCAACTCATATTTGAGGCCACCATTAAACTGAAACCAAAATCAAAGATAATATAAAACCAGAAATCTACAGACTAATATCCTTCATGAATGTAGTTGCAAAAATTCTAAACAAAATTTTATTAAATCCAACATAATACAACACATCACCAAATGGTATTTATCCCAGGAATGAGCATTGGTTTTACATTTGAAAACGACTATGATTTATTATATTACGCTAAAAAAGAAAAACTACAAATCATCTCAGTAGTGGCAGAGAAAACATTTGACAACATCAAAAATCCATTTCTAGTGAAAACTCTTAGTAAATTAGGAATAGAGGGAATTTCCCCAACCTGACAAAGGCTGTCTCCAGAAAACATATAGTTATTATATTGAATGGTGAAAGACTAAATTTTTCCCCCCTAAGGTCAGGAATAAGATAGGCAGGGATATCTGTTCTTCCCCCTTCTGTTGAATATTGTATTGAAGGTTGTAGGCAGTTTAGTCAAGAAGAACAGGAAATAAAGGGCATCCAGTTTGGACAGGAAGAGGTAAAATTGTCTTCATTCACAAACAGCATTATTATTTGTGTAGAAAATCTGATGAAATATATAAAAAAAGTTATTATAATTTAGCTTAGCAAAGTTGCAGGATACAAGATCTACAAATATTAATTACATTCTCTATTGTAGCAATAAACAACTATAAAGTATAATTTGAAAACTAGGAGTATAAAATTAAAAATATAAAATATTTAGGAGTAAATCTTATAAAAGATATAAATGATAGGTACACTGAAACCTACAAAATATTGCCTAGAAAAATCAAAGAAAATTGGTTGGAGACAAGACAAATATCTTGTTCTTCAGCCAGAAGATTCAATGTTAAGATATCCCTTCTATTCAGTTTTATTTATGGAGTCCATAGAATCCCAATCAAAATGCTTGCTGAATTTTTTGTAGAAAATCATGAACTTTTCATTTAGAAATGTAGAGGACCTAGAATAGCAAATTGACACACATACACACACACACAAAAACAAAAACACAAAGTTGGAAGGCTAAAATGACCTGTTTTCAAGAATTTTTATATAGCTATGATAATCAAATCAGCATGACTTTGGCATCAAGATAGGGAAATAGGTTAATGGACCAAAAATGTCCGGAAATAAAACTGTGTGTTTATTGACAACTGAGTTTTGACAGAGGCACAAAGGCAATGAAAGTAGTGGAGAATAATTGGATATGCAACAAAATGTTATGAAATATATTTTTTAAGATGATGTTGAATTTCATTTTATCTGCCAATCATGTTACTTAAAGATTAACTTAATTCTTTTAATGCTTTTTTTAAAAAGTCTCATTAGGCAGATATAATGTATCCTTTATTTTAGGACTGGTTTAGCCCTGCTACTGAGATATGGCCCTTTGCAGGATGTCTCTTTTAAATGCCCTTTTTGTTCTGAGGTGTCTCTACTTAGACTGGTGGGAATGTGAATGTCTCCCAACCTTACATGAGCTTTGATAATTGTTATGATTTCTCAGTAGTTGTTCTTGTCCCAACTCATGGAGACTCACCTTTATACAGGAGCAGTTTATTACACAGATAATAACTCAAGGAGCCCCTTTATGAGTTGTGGGACCTTTCCTCTATTCTCTCATTTCTGTGCCCTGCCTTGCAAATTCTAACCCCAACAGCCTCCCTGTACTCTGTCTCCTCCTTATTCTGTTCTCCCTACCCCACTTATACTGTATTCCAGAAAGTGTATCCAAACAAGAAGCCAAGGTAATCTTAGGGATCACCTTGTTTGTTTGCCTTTACTCAGAGTCATAGATATGAACTGCCTGTTTTCTAATGCTTGAAAATAGATTTCCCCGTGTATTTTATTGAGTCTTCGAGTTGTTTACCTGGCAGGGCAATTCATAGCAGTTACTTAATCACGACTGGGAATAAATATTTTCCACAACTTAGTTTTCATTGAAAAAATATTTATTCTTAATTTTTTTGTGTGTGGTGCTGGGGATGAACCCAGGAAGCACTCTACCAACTGACCTGTATCCCCAACCCTTTAATTTGTTATTTTTAATAAATTACTTAATTACAATAGATGAGGGATTTTCTGGTGCAGACAGATTTTGGAGTAAGCAATACTGTTTCTTGGAAAGCACACAGATTTTCTGATGGGAGAATGCTTTGTGCTCTGGGGAATAGGAAGTTAGGGTTAAAGGTTCAACAGTTAGGTTTGTTTTACAGTGAGACTAAATGAAGTGAGTTCAATAAAAAGCAAAGCAGTTAAACTGAGGTCCATTAAGAAAGTTGCTGTAGTCAACTTTCTCAGTTACCTTTATGAGATTTTAAGATAGATCTGGTTAGCTAGATCCAACTTGGAAAAGCTATTATTAAAACTATCCTGAAATTTAGGAAATCTAAGTAAGCATCCCCCTTCCCCATATTGAAATAATTTGGAGCATCTAAATGAGGAGTTTCTACATTTTAGGAGGCACAATAGAGAATTGATACTTGGTATGTATCATCTAGAAAATTATTTTAATTGTGTATTTCCTGCCTTAGGAAATCAAAACTATTGTAAAGATCAAGGCCATAATTCTTTATTTAATTTCATGACAGATACTTTTAGCAAAGAAAATTTCACATTCTCTTTTCTGGTCTCACTGGGATTAGTTTTTGTGCCTCTGAGATTTTCTCATTATGGTTTTATTAGGTATTATAGCACTTTATAAAGTTTGATAATGTGTTAGTCTGCTTCTGTTACTATAATAAATACCTGAGATAATTTATAAAGAGAAAAGGTTTATCTTGGTTCACAGTTTTGGAGGTTCTAGTCCACTATAGGTTGGTTTTGTTGTTTTGCACATATTGTGGGCAGCACATCATGGCAGGAGCACACAATGGGGCAAAACGGCTTATATCATAGGCAGGAAACAAAAGAGAGGAAGAGGAAGGGATGAGGGTCCCACTGTCCCCTTTAGAGAGCATGCCCACAGGGCCCACCTCTCAAAAACACCAGACTCCCAGTACTACCACAGCAGGGTACTACTCTTAACATGTGAGCCTTTGGAGGACATTCAAGATCCAAACCAAGGCAGATAATACTTAATTCTGGATTTAAATAATTATTTTTATGAGAACTTTTAAGAAAATAATTCGTTAGTCTTCTCAATATGTACCTTTCATGGGGGTTTTAATTAATATACACTGCTTATCAGGATTTTTAATTTACTCAGAATATTTTAAAACTAATAACATTTGTCTTTTTCCCTTTTAGTAAGTAGATAACATCATAGTTGGATTAAGGGATGAAATACTGTTTCATAACATATTATTCCTCACTTCCAGAGTATTGAGTGGAATCATCTAGTTGCTTGTTTCTCCTGGTTTTCAAATAAGGAATTATTTTTCTTGTTCATCCCCTCATTTCAGAAAAAATGAAGATGAATAAAATACATCTTTCTAGAATAAACAGGAGAAACATTTTTGGAGAGAACTTATTGTATAAGGCTGCTCTGCACAATGATGCTGATCTTGTACATCTTTGTATTAAAAAAGGTGCAAATGTTAATCAGCCAAGTTATGCTGGTAAGTTACAGTTACCACCTGCAGTAGTCTTGATAGTAGTTTGTAGTTTTAGCTGAATCATTGCCATGAAAGTGTAGCAGAGTGGGCCTAAGCCAAGTCCTAAAGTTTTCTCGCAGTTTTCCTGCTTAAGTAGCTCTTCACCATTATCTTCAGGGAAGAGGGTTAGGTGAGGAGGGTGAATGGCAGTCTTCAAAGATTGTGGTAGGTGTCCATTCACAGTGTCATTATACAGAAAGAAGGATAGTCCCTGGGTCAGGTTTTGCATGGTCATTGTTACGATGGGCTCAACATTGAATCGAGGAGAAATGAGGTCAATAGCTGAAAGAAACTGATAGTACCTGATCTACAGGGGAAAATTAATGATAAAATGGTATATATACAAGGAGATGGAGAGAATAGAATAGAGAGGTTAAAGAGGTTCAGAAAAAGAGCAGTCTTTCTCTAACGCTGGGGTGCCTAATATAGTCTTCCTTGTGGGGAGAATCTAGTATGTCTTCTGGAGATGAATGATTAAAGATACTTATGTACTTAACATACTGAATAGCATTGGACCAGTCTGAATGGTGTTTTTAGGTAGGTCAAGTATACTTTCAAATACTTAACTTTTTCCATGTTTTTCTGCAACAGAGTTAAGAGATAGGAATTTGACTATCTGATTTATTGAATCCACCAAATTTAATTTATTGAATCCACCAAATAATATAGGGTGCTTTCATGGTGATGTTATATTGTCTCAAATTTTTAAAGAAATAATCTAAAATTAGTATTTTTGAGGGCAAGCACAAGACATTATTAAGATGTTAAATATAAACAACTGTCGTTTCTTTTTTGTATTATAGGTTGGACAGCACTTCATGAAGCTAGTGTAGGAGGATTTTATCGCACAGCAACTGAGCTATTAAAAGGTGGAGCAGATGTAAATATCAAAGGAATGTACCAGATCACTCCCCTACATGATGCTGTGATAAATGGACATCATAAGGTACTTGAATGCTTTTGTTTGCAGAACAAATACTATGTTTTGCAAATGTTAAATACCTTTGGAACCATCAACAGAAAAACATACAGGGAACTTCAATTTTGGTTTATTCTACTAATGAACACTTAGGATTTATAATAAAGGAGTTTTTGTGCTTAATATGATAAATTTAATTTTACATTTGTTTTTGCAGAGGGGATGGGGTCTTACTGTGCTGCCCAGACTGGCCTCAAACTCCTTGGCTCTACTGAGGGAACTATATACCCTGTCTCAGCCTTGGGAGTAGCTGGGAATACAAGTGGGTGCAACCAAGCCCAGCGGGTAGATGCTACTTTACATATTATTTTTATGACCATACAGAACATTTTACATTTACACATAGTTGTTTTTTTCAACTTATACTCTTTAAAACTCTTTTCATTTGGTGTTTATTGTCTTTTTCAGAATATATTCTTCTGGTGCTGGGGTTGTAGTTCAGTGGCTGAATGCTTGCCTAGCATGCATGAGACACTGGGTTCAGTCCTCAGCACCACATAAAAATAAGTAAATTAAATAGAGGTATTGTGTCCATTTGCAACTAAAAAAAATTCTAAAAAAAAGAACATATTTTTCTTATAGAATGTTACACAAAGATGTCCAGTCCTGATTGGAGCCTCATGGAGTCCTGTGCCACTTTCAGAATCAGCATAGTACACAAGAACCTCTCAGAGTTAATCATCAGTGAATACATACAAGCATGGTTGTACCACCGGTTAGAATATCAAAATACTATAATTCCATACCAGTTGGTTAATAGTACCTGCAATAAATGTAACGTTAAGTAAGATTATGAATTTCATTATACTGGGTTATTTCAGAAACCACATATGCACTGAGCTTCCTACATTTTTTTTTTTTTGGTAGTACTGTGAATTGGATACCCTACTACTGAACTATATCCCCAGCACTTTTTAAAAATATTTTGAAGCAGGGTCTGACTTTGTTGGCCAGGCTGGCCCCAACTGAAATCCTTCTGCCTCAGTTTCCTGAGCATGTACCACTATACCTGGTCTCACTTTTTTTTCTTTCTTTTTTTTTTTTTTTTTTTTTTTTGTATAGACACTACATTGCAGGACTGAGCTGAGGCACTTGGTGAAGTTTTTGTTGATGTTGTTTTGTTTTGTTTTTTATGGGGCTGGGGATCCAATTCAGGGACCTTGTGCATGCTAGGCAAGTGCTTTACCACTAAGCTATATGCTAAACCTCTGAAGATATCTAATTATTTATTTCAGTTATTGGAAGTTGTTTCTGGGTTCAGAACTAGTGGAGTGGGAAGGGGTTTATCAGCTGGACTCAGGAAGATCTTTTCTATTTATTTCCAGAAGAAATGCCTAATACAGGTAGAAGTGGGGAAGGCTTCTAGGAGCTCTGGACATATACAGGGCATATTTCTTCATTGTGTTTAAAATACTTCAGGAGACTTTAGACATTTTTGCTTATTTTGATAATGTCTTGCCTTGTGGTAGGTGGGGTCATCTCTCTTCATTTTGTAGAGGGCAGAAGGGAGAGAATTCTGCCTGGAACCCAGTTTCATGGCCTGAAAAAGGCATGCTGAGACAAGCAACAGTGTCACAATCTCTCTAACCTTCATCCTATTTTCAAAGCTGGCCTCCAGCAGAGAAATCTCATGCCAGAGCACTTCTTTCCTTTCCCCATAGCCTGTCTGTTCCCTCACTTGCCAGGGGTGAACTCTCTTTTCTCCCTTTAGGGAATATAATCTGAACACTTTACTTTTCTTTCTTTTCTTCACATTTCTTCCTTTGCCCTACTTGAGAACTATTCCAGTTCACTTTTCTTCATAGGCCAGCACTGGCTGTTCCCTATTTGACTTTGTAGATATGTACCCTTCTCTGATTCCCTTAGTGAAGTAAAAGTAGACCAAAGATACAAGCCAGAATGTCTGGAACTCCAGAATCCAGTTCCTCTATTTTCCTCACTCCTTCTTGCCAACCCTAATCTCTCATATGCTCCTGGCACCATGGAAGGAGAAAAGAGAATGATAAGACAGGAGCAGAAGTTTAGAGAAAGGTGAGAATTCAAAGTTGAAGCCCAGAGGGTAAGGTAAAGTCATGGCCTTTCCCCCCGACCCTGCTACTTCTCTCTTTTTAAATTTGGAGTAGCCAACAAGTTACCTCACCCCAATCATAAAGAGGTGAACAAAACTACAGGTTTATTCTGGATTGAGTTAGCAACCAGTCTTGAGAATCAAAGTAGGATGGAACATGGTTTTGGAGGATGGAATATGGATACCGAGAGCATCAGATGAGGATCTAGGTCTACCTAGGTCATCTGATCTGTGCTGGCGTCCAGCTTTGAAAAGAGGATAAAGGGGATCTTATCCCCTTAGGGATCTCATAAGTGAGGCAAAGATGGAAAAGAGGCCTGGGCCTTGGGTATTGAATTGATCAGATGCCTTAGGTGTCAGGACTAAAGATATATGACTGGAAAGCCTTGGGAACTTGATGCTATTCCCAGCACCCGGAGAGTATGAGTTGCTTTAAACATTCCACCCAGTTTAAGGAATGTCTAATATATTGTTTTATAGGCACTGACCATGATATTGGAGAGATACTAAAAAATTGATATCCTTATGCTCTAAAAGCTGAAAAGGCATTAAAAAGTCTGCATATTGTATAATTCCACTTATTTGAAATATCCCTAGTACTCAAATCTGTAGAGATAGAATATTAGAAATGGAAGGTAGAGGTAGGGAAAATAGGAAGTGACAGCTAATAGTCAAAGGGTTTCTTTTAGGTGAAATGAAAATGTTATATATCTTAACAATGCTGTTAAATAAATACATTTTTGTGGAAAAATTAGAATGTTTGAATTACAGATGATCAGCTCAGTGTGTTTCCTTAGGAAAATCTATAACAAATTGTTAAATATATCGTTGAAAGACATAGGCAAGAATGTGGAAGTCTTTGGGAGTCTGTAGGCAGCATTAATAACAAGTCATGCCAGACATAATCTTTATTCCTTTGTTAATATAGATGAAGAAAATGGCATTGATATAAGATATCAAGAGTTTAACAAGGCTTTTATTTGATGAAGGGACCTATGGTATGTGTGTGTGGGAGATCTTCAATTGGAGGTTTGTTAGCATTCTTCTTAGGATTCACATATATTGAAAAAATATCCTACAGACGTGATGATTATTCATTTTATGTGCATGTGAAGTGAGCTCTCATATAAAGATTGATTACATATCCTATTCTGTACAGAGTGAAAACCATCTCTGGAACATGAACTGTATTTTTGAGAAATCTTAGATATCATACTATTTTTACCCATAAATATTTGAACCTGCATCTCTGACAGATAAGAACATATTTTATACCTACATTATAATCTTACCTAATAAAAATTATTTCTTAATACCATTTTATGCCTGTCCATATTCAAATTTCCCAGTATTTTATAGCAAATTTTTATTTGAATTAGAATCCACCAAGGTCCATACATTACATGTATTCATTATGTCTCCAAGTATGCTTTAATCTATAACAGTCCTTCCTCTGTTCTATATAGGTTTCTAAAATTTTTACTGACTACATTTTGATTCATTATACCCACAAATGGGGTACAACTTTTCATTTCTATGGTTGTACACAATGTAGATTACACCATTCATGTAATAATACATGTACATAGGGTAATAATGTCTGTCTCAGTCTACTATCTTTTCTCCCCACCCCCATTTTCCTCTATATCATCCAAAGTTTCTCCATTCTTCTCTTGCACCCCTGCCCCGGCCATGTTAGGTATCATCATCCACTTATCAAAGAAAACATTCAGCCTTTGGTTTTGGGGGCTTGACTTATTTCACTTAGCATGATATTCTCCAACTCCATTCATTTACCAGCAAATGCCATAATTTTATTCTTCTTTGTGGCTGAGTAATATTCCATTGTGTATATATACCACAGTTTCTTTGTCAATTTATCAATTGAAAGGCATCTAGGTTGGTTCCACAATCTAACTATTGTGAATTGAGCAGCTATAAATATTGATGTGGCTGCCTTACTATAGTATGCTTATTTTAAATCCTTTGGGTATAAACTGAGGAGTAGGAAAGCTGGGTCAAATGGTGGGGCCATTCCAAGTTTTCTGAAGAATCTCCATACTGCTTTCCAGAGTGGTTGCACCAATTTGCAACTCTACCAGCAATGTATGAGTATACCTTTTTCCCCCACATACACCAACACTTATTATTGCTTGTGTTCTTGATAATAGCCATTCTAATTGGAGTTAGATAAAATCTTAGGGTGGTTTTAATTTGCATTTCTCTAAGTACTAGAGATGATGAGCACTTTTTCATATATTTGTTGATCACCTGTATATCTTCTTCTATGAAGTGTCTGCCCAGTTCCTTAGCCCATTTATTGATTGGGTTGTTTGTATTTTTGGTGTAAAGTTTTTTAAGTTCTTTCTGAATTTTGGAGATCAGTGCTCTGTCTAAAGTGTGTATGGAAAAGATTTTTCTCCCACTCTGTAGGCTCTCTTTTCACATTATTATTGTTTTCTTTGCTGAGAAAAGCTTTTTAGTTTGAATCCATCCCATTTATTGATTCTTGCTTTTATTTCTTGCACTTTGGGGCTCTTGCTAAGGAAGTCTGGTCCTAAGCCAACATGAAGAAGGTTCGGGCCTATTTTTTCTTCTATTTGGTGAAGGTTCTCAGGTCTAATTCCTAGATCCTTGGTCCATTTTGAGTTGAGTTTTGTATAGGGTGAGAGATAGGGGTTTCATTTCATTTTACTGCATATGGATTTCCAGTTTTGCCAGCACCATTTGTTGAAGAGGCTATCTTTTCTCCATTATATGTTTTCGGCACCTTTGTCTAGTATGAGATAACTGTACATATGTGGGTTTGTCTCTGTGTCTTCCATTCTGTACCATTGGTCTATCATCTATTTTGGTGCCAATACAATGCCATTTTTATTACTATTGCTCTATAGTAGAGTTTAAGGTTGGGTATTGTGATACCTCCTGCATCATTCTTCCTGCCCAGGATTTCTTTGGCTATTCTGGGTCTTTTTTTCTTCCAGATGAATTTCATGATTGCTTCCCTATTTCTATGAGAAATGTCATTGGGATTTTTAATTGGAATTGCATTAAATCTGTATAGCGCTTTTGGTAGTATGACCATTTTGATAATATTAATTCTGCCTAACCAAGAACATGGGAGATCTTTCCATCTTCTAAGGTCTTCTTCAATTTCTTTCTTTAATGTTCTATAGCTTTCATTGTAGAGGTAGATTGATTCCCAAATATTTTATTTTTTTGAAGCTATCATGAACAGAGTTGTTTTCCTAATTTGTCTTTCAGAGGATTCATTGCTTATGAATAAAAATGCATTAGAATTATGTGTGTTGATTTTATATCCTGCAGTTTTGGTGAATTCATTTATTAGGTCTGAAAGTTTTCCGATGGAGTTTTTTAGATCCTCTAATTATAGAATCATGTCATCAGCAAACAGTGATAGCTTGAGTTCTTCTTTTCCTGTTCGTATCCCTTTAATTTCTTTGGTGTGTCTAATTGCTCTGGATAGTAGTTCAAGCACGATGTTGAATAGAAGTGGTGAAAGAGGGCATCCCTGTCTTTTTTTTTTTTTTTTTCCAAATTTCTTTATTTTAAACTCATTGAAAGAAATAAAATTATATTTAAAAAAATAGAGTATTCTCACAAACTGAAAGCCAGGAACAAAAGAACAAGTTGGTAGTTTTTCCTGAGAGGCAGATCTAATTAGCTGTAGAATGGACTTTCTTTTTCCTAGCTTTTGCCAAACAAAAAGAAATTATTTTTCCTATTTCTAAGGCATCAAAAGCACTCTGAATGCTACAACGGGTTGTTCAGGTACAAAGTTTCAGTCCTCTAACGGATTAAGAAATGTCAAAGGCTGCTATAATTTCCTTTCTTTTAATATCAAATTGTACACACTTCTACTTTTTATATAAATTTGAGAATGTCACACTCATGACCCAAATTTCAAAAATCTGCTCAGATACTTTCGGCATCCCTGTCTTGTTCCAGTTTTTAGAGGAAGTGTTTTCAGTTTTTCTCCATTAAGAATGTTGTTGGCCGTAGGCTTAGCATAGCCTTTACAATGTTGAGATATGTTCCCACTCTCCCTATTTTTTTCTAGTGTTTTGGGCATGAAGGGGTGTTGTAATTTGTCAAAAGTTTTCTCTGCATCTATTGAAATAATCATATGATTCTTAACCTTATGTCTATTGATCTGATGAATTACATTTATTGATTTCCAGATGTTGAACCAACCTTGCATCACTGGAATGAATCCCACTTGATCGTGGTGCACTATCTTCTTAATTTGTTTTTGTATGTGATTTGCCAGAGTTTTGTTAAGGATTTTTGTGTCTATATTCATCAGAGATGTTCGCCTAAGTTTTTTTTCCTAGATGTGTCTTTGTCTGGTTTTGGTATCAGAGTGATACTAGCTTCATAGAATGAATTTGGAAGTGTTCCTTCCTTTTCTATTTCATGGGATACTTTGAGGAGTATTGGTATAAGTGCTTCTTTGAAAGACTTGTAGAACTCAACTGAAAATCCATCTGGTCCTGGACTTTTCTTGGTTGGGAGGCTTTTGATGGCTTCTTTTGTTTCATTGCTTGAAAATGATCTGTTTAAATTGTGTATGTCCTCCTGGTCAGTTTGGGTGGATCATATGTCTCTAGAAACCGGTTGATGTCTTTGAGATTTTCTATTTTGTTGGAGTCTAGATTTTCAAAGTAGCTTATAATTATGTTATGTATTTCAGTGGTGTCTGTCATGATATTTCCTTTTTCATCGCAAATTTTAGTAATTTAAGTTTTCTCTATCTCTTTGTTAGTGTGGCTAGGGTCTATGTATTTTGTTTACTTTTTCAAAGAACCAACTTTTTGTTTTGTCAATTTTTTGAATTGTTTCTTTTGTTTCAATTTCATTGATTTCAGCTCTGATTTTAATTATTTCCTGTCTCCTACTCCTTTTGGTGTTGTTCTTCTGTTCTTCTTTCTCTAGGACTTTCAGATGTAATGTGAGGTCATTTAGTTGTTGACTTTTTATTCTTCTCTTGAATGTGCTCCATGCAATGAATTTTCCTCTTAGTACTGCTTTTATCGTGTTCCAGATATTTTGGTACGTTGTGTCATTGTTTTTATTTACCTCTAAGAATTTTTTTATCTCCTCCCTGATGTTTTGTGTTATCCATAATATTCAATAGCATATTATTTAGTCTACAGGTGTTGCAGTAGTTTCTATTGTTTATTTTATCATTGATTTCTAATTTCATTCCATTATGATCTGATAGAATACAAGGTAGTATCTCTATTTTTTTTGTATTTGCCAAGGGCTGCTTTGTGGCATAACATATGGTCTATTTTAGAGAAGTATCCATGTGCTGCTGAGAAGAAAGTGTATTCACTTGTTGACTGATGGAATATTCTATATATGTCTGTTAAGTCTAAGTTATTGATTGTGTTTTTGAGTTCTGTGATTTCTTTGTTTAGTTTTTGTTTGGAAGATCTACCCAGTGGTGACAGCAGTGTGTTAAAGTCACCCAGAATTATTGTGTTGTGGTCTATTTGATTCCTGGAATTGAGAAGGATTTATTTGATGTACATGAATGAATGTGCTGTTGTTTGGGGCATAAATATTTATGATTGTTATGTCTTACTGATTTATGGTTCCCTTAAGCAGTATAAAATGTCCTTCTTTATTCCTTCTAACTTTGACTTGAAGTCCATTTAATCTGATTTGAGGATGGAAACCCCTAATTTTTAACTGAGTTCATGTGCATGGTATATTTTTTCCCATCCTTTCACCTTTAGTCTGTGGATGTGTTTTTCTATGAGATGAGTTTCTTGAAGGCAGCATATTGTTGGGTCTTTCTTTTTAACCCAATCTGCCAGTCTATGTCTTTTGATTGATGAATTTAGACCATTAACATTGAGGGTTATTACTGAGATATGATTTGTATTATTCCCAGACATTTTGGCTTATTTTGGTTTTTAACTTGACTTGGTGTCTCCTTTGATTGGCTTTTCCTTTAGATTAGTCCCTCCCTTTGCTGACCTATGTTGTTGTTTTTCATTTCCTCCTCCTGAAATATTTTGCTGAAAATGTTCTGTAGTACAGGCTTTTTATTTGTAAATTCTTTTAACTTTTGTTTATTATGAAAGGATTTTATTCCGTCTTCAAATCTGAAGGTTAGCTTTGTGGATATAGAATTCTTGGTTGGCAACCATGTTCTTTCAGAGCTTGAAATGTATTGTTCCAGGTCCTTCTAGCTTTTAGGGTCTGGGCTGAGAAATCTGCTGATATCCATATTGGTTTCCCCCTATATGTAATCTAATGCTTTTCTCTCACAGCTTTTAAAATTCTATCTTTATTTTGGATGTTAGACATTTTCATTATAATGTGCCTTGGTGTGTATCTGTTGTGATTTTGTGCCTTTGGTGTTCTGTGTAAGCCTCTTATAGTTGATTTTCTATTTTGTTCTTCAGGTTTGGGAAATTTTCTGATATTATTTCATTGAATAGGTTGTTCATTCCTTTGGTTTGTGTCTCTGTGCCTTCCTCAATCCTGATAATTCTTAAATTTGGTCTTTTCATGATATCCCATAGTTCTTGGAGGTTCCATTCATGGCTTCTTACTGTCTTCTCTGTTTGGTCAACTTTATTTTCAAGATTAAATATTTTGTCTTCATTGTCTGAGGTTCTGTCTTCCAAGTGATCTAGTCTGTTGGTGATGCTTTCCACTGAGTTTTTTATTTGGTTTATTGTTTCCTTTATTTCAAGGATTTGTGTTTGTTTTTTTTCCCAGAATCTCTCTTTGTTGAAATGATATTTTGCTTCCTGCAGTTGCTCTTTCAACTGCTTATTGGAATGATCAATCATTGCCTGCATTTGCTCTCTTAACTCATCGTTTGCTTCTCTGATCATTTTAACCATGTATATTCTGAACTCCTTTTCTGACATTTCTTCTACCATGCTGTCTTTGGATTTTATTAGTGTAGAATCTTGGTTTGTTTGGAACACTTTCTTCCCATGTTTTTTCATGTTGTTCACCTATCTTCCCCTCGAGCAGTGCAGATCTGGGGTATTGCAGTTCCCCCACATAGGCTCATAGTGACCCTGCAGGTTTCCAGAACCTCTTCTTTAAGGGGGAGATCAATATTATCAGCACCAAGTACAGACAATATGCAACCCTAAACCAAATACTCCCTATGAAGACGTTAACAATATTGTCATAATAAACAGAGAAGATGAGTTCAATTATTATCTATAGTATAACAAACAGATTTGCAATGAGGTCTACAGTTTCTAATGGTGGACAAAGAGGATGGGGAGGGGTATAGGATTTAACTGTTAATGGGATAAGAAAAGAATATATAGAAGTACTAGATTGTAGGAAGAGTGAAAGTGGAATCAAAAGAAGTTGGTTGTTAACATGAGAAAAGAGAGAAAGAGACTCTGAGGAAATAGGTAAACAAAAGGAAAATAGAGTGAAAAAAAGAAAAAAAAACTGAAAAATTTTCAAAAAGAAGAAAAAAAAAAAGCCAACAACACTATAACAGTCATGTACTATTCTAACCTCCCAGTTTTCAGTAGCCTGATGCATGAGAGGTACCTGACAATGAGCTTCTAGTCTCCTGCAGGCATCTCAGGATGGTATTGGCCCCACCTAAAAATGGCAGCTTTCACTTCTAGGATAATCCAAAATGGCTGCCCTGGCTTCCAAATATGTTGGCAAATGGGGAGCTGCAGTGCAGGGCACGGGCGCTGAGTCCATATGGGGTGCAGTGGGTTGGGCTGGGAGTCCTGGAGTCGGGGCACAGTCTGTCAGGCTAGGGGTCCTGCAGGTCCTGGCTGTTGTCCCAAAATGGCTGCAGCCACGTGTAACCATACCTGTTGGTACTGTGACAGTGGACTTCCCTGCAACAGCAGGCAGCTGACAATCTGCTGGTGGTCTGTGGGCAGTCTGCAGGCTACTGGTGGGCGATTGGCAGGTGGACCTTGGGCCATGGGTGATGGGTAGGTAAAAGGCAGGTGATGGGCAGGCAAGAGGCAGGCAAACAGGCAAATGGCAGATGATAGGTGGCAGTTAGTGAGCAATCTGCACTCAAAAAGTAGTTGATATGCTGGCAGATGGCTGGTAGGTGGTTGAGGTGTCCAAATGGGGTAATCAGCTGGGGATTGATGGGCAGCAAAAACTGCCTCACAGAGAAATAGATTTTCCTCTGCTTGAAACCCAAGTTATGGAGCAACAAGGAACGCAGCCTCCCTCTAGTTTGCTGCCATCTTGGATCTCCCTTTATATAGCTTTTTGTTGTTTTTTTGTCTTTTATTTATTGAAGAAACTGAGTTATTTGTCCTATAGAATTTCACAATTTTTTTGATCAATTATATCTTTGTAATGATGATTAGTTTCTTTTGCCCCATATTTTCTGTAAATGGTTGTGTTTAAATATAAAATCTATTTAGAGATCACAATCTGGGTGTCAAGTATGGTCATTGCTATTGAATGCTATTCCTTTTAGGCATTTTCAGTGAAATATATATATTTTTAGAAAGAAATATAAATCATGAGTTTATCCTGATATTTCTATTTCAGACTTATTAGTATAGATGTATGCTTAACTTTGGCTTTATACTTTTGTTGCTTTTTTCTTATGCTAACTGTTTATTTGTTAAGATGTTATTTCTTTATCATACAATATACTTACATTATTACTATTAACAGTGCAGATATTAACAGTGAAATTACTAATGGCTTTTTTGCGGGGGGCCATTCTTTTTATTTTTTGATTGTATCCCATTAGGAATGAACAGTCAAAATACTTTCTTGTCAAGTACTTGAAATAATTTTATTTCCTGTGTTACTGGCTCATTATTGAGGAAGTCAGCTGATTCTAAAGTAAGGAAAACAATTGATTAGGTAGTATGATTAAAGGTGAAAACCCACAGGGGAAGCCTGAGTCCCCTTTCTTGGAATGTGGACTGGAGTTTCAGTGCATTGTTTCTAACAAGTAGTCACATAATGCGACTTCTAAGACCAGGTTAAAAGGTATTGTAGCTTCGTTTTCATTCATACCCTGGGGAAGCTAGACATCACAATGAGCAAACACTTAAATAGCTCTGTGGAGGTGTCCACATGGCAATGATCATGACTTCTGCCTACAGCCATGTTAGCAAGCCACCTTGGAACCGTATCCTCCAGAACCAGTCAAGCTTTTAGATGACTATCACCAGCCAACATCCTGATTATGACCTCATGAGAGACCTCAGACAGAACTACCTACTCATGTCACTCTCAAACTTCTAACTCACAGAAATTTAGTAAACTTTAAGCCACTAAATTTTGGGGTGATATTTTTAAATAGCAGTAGTCAACTAATATAGAACCTAAATGTAGATTTGAAATAGGGGTGAAAACCCACAATGAAAGTCATTTATTTATTTCTGCCCTTTGGTGAAAAATAAACTTTTTTAAAATCAGAGAGTACATAAACAGACTTCAGGATTCCTAGTACCAGGGTCTGGGCATGTAGCTTAGTGGTATAGTGCTTGCCTGACATGCACAAGACCCTGGGTTCAGTCCCCAGGGGGAATTGGTACATGTGGATATTTGGCAAAGTAGACTGTTACCTGAAACAGAAACAGCTAAGTAATGCATTCAGTCCTTCCTTGGGATCACCAATCTGGATTTCTAGAAGAGAGTAAGGCATTTCCCCTTCCTTGATCTTGAATCACTCTTACATTGCTTGGCTTATTATTTGACACAAAACCTCAAGAGTTAAACTCCATGGCCCTTTTAGCTATCTTCCTATAAAAGTACTTTTCCAGAAAGAAATGCATTCTATGTTTTCTTTGCTGAAAAAATATGAAGATCCACACATGAAATTCTTTTTATCTTTTTGTGTGTGGCTTTTATATGAATTGTAGATTTAATCATATCTATTATTGTTTTCTGTTTCCCTATCTAGCTTTGGAAATTCCATTGTAAAGTTGTTTGAAATGCAGAATTACCAAATTGCTGAGATTTAGTAATTTTAAAAGGATTTGGCTCATATTGTCCCTGTATGTGGTATGGCATTTTTCTCTCCTAGACATGTTACAACTTTTGTAACTAGATTGTGACTTCTGTTTGACTCAAATCTTAAACTTTCAGAGTAGTAATTTTTATACCACTTTAATGATATGGACCATTTGATCATAAAAAGTCTTGAGTTGACAACAGCAGTAGGAGTGAATTCAAGATAAATATTGACAATGCTTGGGGTTAGCCAAAGTTTCCAGTGCCAGACTCTTCAGTTAATCACATTGATTTTCTAAAGAAGCATTTGTGGTTTGCATTTATAAGAACTGTTAAATGTGCTATTATTGCCATCATTTTCATCACCTGTAGCACATATGTGCGTATGATGATGCTTTTATTTCAAATAAGATAAATGTTGTCTTTGTTTAGGCTGAACAGAGAGAAACTTCTGTTCTTACTTTGGACTGATACTGTGTACCCTTACCTTCTTTCGTAAGTTAAGACATAAGAGCTTACTCATTTTCTTTTAAGGCAAAAGAAAAAGTAAGAAACATGTCAAATATTATGTAATTATAGAACACATCTGTTAAGCCATGCCAACCTAACCTCCAGTTTATAGGAAACACAGAAAAAATTAATTAAGCTAAATATTCCCAGAAAGAAATGTTAGCATATCCAGAATGCTTTTTTTCCCCTTTAAAAGGGAGACGATACAAGGTGAGCCGTGATTGGATCCTGATTTCACCATAACAGACATATCATGTTTTGGGGCAGTTTGGGAAATATAAATATGGGTTAGATATTTTATGATATCATGTAAATATATTAATAGCCTAAACTGTATAATGTTACATTTGTATAAGAATATATTCTTAGAAAGTGCATACTTAAGTATTTAGATATATGATATCATTAGATTTACAACCTTTTTTCATATAGCTAATGATTCTTTGTTTATACATGCATATGCTCATGGACATACCTGCATGTATTAGATGTATGCACATATGTCTGAGAGGAGAAAAACACGTTAATTGCTGATTCTGGGTGAAGGTTATATAAATGTTCATTGTATTGTTCTTTTCAGTTTTTTCTATGTTATAAGTATTTAAACATTTGGGAAATAATAAGAATGGAGAAACAACTATTCTAACTCATTTTAAATAACATATAATTTATATACCATAACATTCACCCATATGAGGTATATAAAATTCTGTTGTTTGGGGTGTATTTAGAATTGTGTAACCATCAACATAGTGAAATTTAGAACATTTTTATTCCTAAAACAAAATCCCTACTTATTAGCTGGCACTCCCAAGTATCTACCCTCAGCCTCACACACGTACTCTTACATCCCTAAGAAACTACTAATCTACTTTTTTGTCTAATGATTAGACTGAGATTTTAGGTTTGGGGGAGGAAGGCTACAGAGGTAAAATACCATTTTCAACATATATCAAGGGTGCATGTTCTCAACATGACTGTTATTTAAGTTGGCACATAGAGGATATTTACTGAATACTTACTATTACGATTTAGATATGAGGTATTCCCTAAAACTCATATGAGGCAATGCAAAAAAAAAATTAAGTGGTAAAATGATTGGGTTATGAGAGCCTTAACCTAATCAGTGCGTTAATCTGCTGATAGGGATTAACTGGGTGGTAACTCTAGGCAGGTAGGATATGGCTGGAGGAGGTGGGTCACTGGGAGGGCATGCCTTTATATTTTATCCATGGTGAAGGGGGAGCACTTGCATGTGTTCTCATTCTCTCTCTTTCTGTCTCTTTCTCTCTCTTCCCCCCATTTCCGGTGCCATGTCCTAAGCTACTTTCCTCTACCTCATCTTCTGCCATGATTTCTGCCTTATCTCAGGCTCCCAGGAATGGAGTTAGCCATCTATGGACCAAGAACCTCTGAAACCATGAGCCCCAAATAAACTTCTCCTCCTCTGAAATTTTCCTTTTCAGGTCTTTGGATCACAGCTTTGAAAAAGCTGACTAAAACAGAAATTGGTACAGGGAATGGGAGGTCATGTTGTGACTAACCTGACCATGTGGTTTAGAAGCTTTTGGAGATTTTCAGAATTTGTGGGATGAATTTTGAGACATTAGGGATGCAAGCTAAAAAAGCTTTAGATTTTTATAAGTGGAGCTTAATGAGTGATTCTAGTGGGAGCCCAAAAGAGCAGACTGCTGTTAGAACTGTGGACAGTAAAGAATGGGCTCATGAGAGTTCAGAGGAGAAAAAAAGTTCTTGGAAATTGGACTAGAGGCCCTCTGTGTTATGTTCTGGTGCCATGTTCTGAGCTGCTTTCCTCTACAACACGCTTTTGCCATGATGTTCTGCCTTTCCTCCTGCTCCAAGGACTGGAGTCAGCAATCTATGGACTGAGACCTCTGAAACCATGAGCCCCAAATAAACTTTTTCTCCTCTAAATTATTCTTTTCAGGTCTTTTGATCACAACAATGAAGAAGATGACCAAAATACTTATATAAGAAAAATATTTTACCTGAATTCAAAGGGCATTACATTTTTTAAGATCACTGGAATTTTATATTCAGATTCCTTCAAAGAAATGAACAAAGTATTCTTTTCAGATTTATATAACTGCAAACCAATAAGCTGGGTAGTAGCTAATTACTAGCCCAAGACTAACAATATGATATGGTAACTTTAAATTTTCCTCATTAACTTAAAGAAATACCAGCCAATTTCTTCTGTCATCTTTCATGAGACATTTTAATGAAGGATTCTGATGTTCGTATTTTTAATATTCTCATTATTTAAAACACAGGTACAATAATATATAATCATCTGTTAGAAGCTCTTATTGAAACATTAATTTTATGCTTCCTTTAAAAATAAGTTATTTTAGAAAATCAAGAACACATTACAGAGTTGCAACCCAACAAACGTTTAGATAGCACAAAACAGGAGAACTTCAGACCTGGGCATCTGGATGTCCTGAAGAATTTTTCAAAGGAAAAACTCTTTGAGATGAACTATCTCCATTAGTTTGTTGCCCAGCATTTTTTCACTGAAGTTACTATTACACAAGATTTCAACAGTAGTTTGATCTTTGTCTTGATCTCAGTTATTTTTGGCTCCAATATGTTGGGATTATTTGCAATAATGGTGCTGAAAACAACTCTGTCAAGTTCCTTCTTTGTTTCACATCCCAGATCTTGACTGAAAATAGTACAATGACTTCATTAGGTATTATAAAAAACTCATGCCAGGAAACCTTGGGAAGCCACAATAGAAAGATACCAAGGCTGTTTAGGAGGATGAAGTGAGACTATCTATCTCCTAGTGGTTCAGTTAAACATGCTGTTCTTCCTTTGCTGGAACAAGCAAGTGACGGAGCTTCACCATTTACAGTGTGCTTCTTGCAGCAGCTTTTAATTTTGATTTTTTTTTTTTTTTGATTCACCCAACAAAGCACCATGCCTTGGGGTTATTGGACTTGGTGCTTTCTCTAAGCACCAAATGGGGAGATGAATACCACTGCTTTATTCCCTTGAAGGAAAATGTTAAATTGAAACCAACCCCATTGCCAGTGTTTCTCAGAATAAAAGGAGCTCGTTAAGTGAGACAATTGTAAAGTATCATCTCTTCTACCCTGCTTTTTTGCCAGAATATTTACTAATCAACATTCATACCCCTTTCAGGATTCCATATTACTGTCCACAGACTTAATTGAAGCCATACAGAGAGAATGGTAAACTTAGAATAAATTTTCCAGGGGGTGGCATTATTGAAAAGAGAATCAATCAAATAGTGGGGGTTACAGTTGAGGGAGCTGTGCAGGCATTATGGTTTGAACATGAAGTGTCCCCCAAAAGCTCATTTGTGAGCCAATGCAAGAAGGTTTAGAGGAGAAATGATTGGACTATGAGAGCCTTAACCCAATCAGTGAATTAATCCCCTATTGGGGATTAACTGAATGGTAACTGAAGGCAGGTGGTGTGGCTGGAGGAGGTGAGCATTGGGGTAGTGACTTTAGGGTGTATATTTTGTATCTGGGAAGTGGAGTCCTCTTTCTCTCTGTTGCCTGATCATCAAGTGAGCCACTTCCCTCTGCCACACTCTTCCTCCATGATGTCTTGCCTCACCTCAAGCCCCAAAGAATGGACCCTGCTGTCTATCGATTGAGACCTCTGAATCCGTGAGCCCCCAAATAAACCTTTCCTCCTCTACAGTGGTCCTGGTCAGGTGTTTTAGTCAAAGCAGCAAAAAACACTGACTAAAACAGCTGATAAGACAGGGATCTCAAAAGCAAGATCTTAGTCCCAAACATCTTGATGGGTTTGGCTTTTCTTCCTATGTTATAATTTTTAAAAAATAGAATCTTAAACCAGAAAGGGAGTCTTTAGAATAATCCTCTTGGTGTTTTCCTTCCTTCTTTTTCTTTTTTAATAAAATGCCTAAGACCTAGAGAAGTACAGCACTTAGATATGAGATTCCAGGTCACACAACTGGGTTGTGACTGACATTTGACTGTTTTCCACATGGCTATTGATGCTGACATTGATCATTTGGCTGAGGTAGGGTTTGTCATTTTCCATGATAAGGTTATTCCTCCACCATTTATATAACTTTACACTTTGGAAGGAAATCCTGTATATAGTCCACACTTGAGAAGTGGGGAAGTTAAGCTCCACTTTCTTGAGGTTGAATAAAGAGTTTTTATATTATATTGTTTTTCATATACCCACATAATTAACTTTATTGGTGTGCTTTGTTTTTTCATAAGGATTTGAATTGTCTGTTATCACTTTTTGCCCAATTACCTTTAGTATAAATAAATTAGCTCAGTTTTTGTTTATCTGAAAGTATCTTGGTTGACAGATTTGTTTTCTTTTTCTCTCCCCTCCTTTTTTTTTTTTTTTTTTTTTTCCAGCATCTTAACTGACTAATTCCATTCTTTCTGGCCTCCACTTCTTTGCTAAGAAATTAGGTGTTAATTTTATTTGAATTCCAATCTAAATGATGTTCTTTTTTCTCTTGCTGCTTTAAAGATTATCTTTGAATTTTAAGATTTTGACTATATATATGCATATGCTTTTGTGTTTATCCTATTTAGAGTTTTTGCACTCCTAGGATGTGTAAATTCATGCTTTGCATCAAGTTTTCAGTCATTATTTCCTTAAATATATTTTCTGTTCCTTTTGCTCTCTCCTCTTCTTCAGAAACTCCCACTATGTGTATATAGATGTGGTTTTTGGTAACCCCACATTTATTTGATGCTCTGTTCATTTGTTCATGTTCATCTGAAGTTTTCTTTCTGTTCTTCAGATTGTATAATCTTTATTAATCTTTCTCCAGCTTCACTGATTGGTTCCTCTGAAACTCAAACCTACTGTTAAGGCCTTCTGGTGAATTTTTCATTTTGGTTATTATAATTTTCAACTCTAGAATTTCCATTTGCTTCTTTTTTACAATTTGTCTCTTTATTAGTATTCTCTATTTGATGAATCATTGTCATCATCCATTTCTTCAGGTCTGTTCACATGGTTTCCTTTGATTCTTTGAACATATTCAGTAGCTGTTCTGGAGCATTTTCCTGTAAATACAGGTCCTCTCAGAGCAGTTTCTATTGCTGCTTTTTAATCCTGCAAATAGGTCACACTTACTGTCTCTGCATGTATCCCCACCCCCCTCTCTCTTTTGAAAACTGGACATTTTAGATAAAGTATTGTAGCAACTCTGTGTGCTGATTTCTCCCAATCCACATGCCCAGCCAGGGCTATTGTTTGTTTGCTTTTTGTTTAGTGATTTGACCCCACTCACAATTGTTTTATTTTTAATCTTTAACCTGGCTTTTTTGGGAATACCCTTGGTCCAGGACCATTTAGTGTTCAATTGCTGATTTGTCAGAGGTTATATTTAAGCTTCCTAAACTAGAAAGGTTTTCACTTTTTACTATTGCATCTGGTATGGCTTGTAGACTGTGTTCACTGTTCAGGAAGTACATAAGTTTGGCCTGCATTTATCCAGAGATCAGTAGCTCAGAAGTTCGCTCTCTGGTCTCTCCTTAGATGACACAGCCTTGATAATACACGGTCCTCTGGACCACCAGGATGGTTAAAGTCTGGGCCACCAGACTTTCTTTGACTGTCCGGATATCCCCATTAAGCTTCTGGCTAGTCTGCCTCTATTATAGCACAGCCAGTTGTCAGTCTCCACTCATTGCTAGCTATGGCCTGAGGCTCTGCTTTTGGTGTTATCCTTCTCTTTTGAATGGTAGCATGTATTTGCAGGTGAGTGGTTTTATTAATCTGTTGCCTACCTGTAGAATTGAAGTAGTTTTTCACTTCATTTTTTTTCAGTCTAAGGGTACAGTGTTTTTGCTGACACTGTATTTAAATAAGCAAAAAACAAAAAACTTGTGAATCTCCCAAGTATATCTAAAGAATACACACAATTGGACAAGAGAATCTTCTGCAGATCTTTCCATAATCCTATTTATATTATTGGCTTCTGCTGAGATGGTTGAGTGGATCTGTGAATCACATACCTCGCTTCTTTTATATTAGCAAAAAGTTTCCCAGTCATACCCTTGGCCTCTCTAGAGCATACTTTTCTTATAGTTAATCTCCAGATTTTATCATTTTTTTCCAGTCTAGATAGGCATAATTTCCCAAATCATCAAGTGCTTATTCCTTTTGCCTACCAGTTCTTTCCTCAATTTATCTTTTCTTCTCACACTTTACTATAAGCCTCAAGAAGAAACCAGGTTGTACTATCAATGCTTTACTTAGAAATCCCAGCTTAATATCCAGGTTCACCACTTACAAATTCTGCTTTCCATATAACTGTTGGACAATTCCTCTAGGTTCTCTGCTATTATATCTATCTGTCTATCCGTCCATTCATCTTTTGAGGATCTGTTTTCCTCCAGTTTCTAAAAACATGCTTTACATTTCCTTCTAAGCCCTTGCCAGAATAGTACTGTTAATATTCATTTCCCCAAACCAGTATTTTGTTTATGATTATGTAAGTATTTTCTTTTTTATAAATTAAAAAAATTAGTTGTAGATGGGCACAAAACCTTTTATTTTATTTATTTTTTTAATGTGATATTGAGGATTGAGTGAAGTGCCTCACACATACTAAGCAAGCACTCCACCACTGAACTACATCCCCCAACCCCTATTAATGTATTTTCTATGATGATACTGGTTTTCTTTAAAGGGCCTCTTTAGCCCTCACTAAATCAGGTCTTTAATGAAGACTTTTTATTTCTGCTTTTTATTTGTACCAAATGCCTGTTCAAGGTAATCAAGTCTTCTTATTGCATTCCTAAAGACTCTTTTAGTCTCTACTTGTTGTTCAATTCCAAAAGCATTTCCACATCTTTGGTATCTGTTACAATAGCACTCCACTTCCTGGTACCAAAATCTGTGTTGGTTTCCTATGACTGCTGTAAATGATTATCACAAATTGCATGACTTAAAATAACAGAAATGTAGTCTTTCACAGTCCTGGAGTCCAGAAGTCCAAAATGAGTACCACTTGACTAAAATTAAGGTGTTGACTAGACTTTACTCCCTCCAGAGCCTATAGGGGAGAATTTTATTTCTTGCCTCTTTCTACTTCTGGTGGCTGCTGGCAGTTTTCTTCCCTTAAGACAGTATCACTGTAATATCTTCCTATATCTTCACATCACCTTTTCTTTTCTGTGTGCATGTAAAATCTCCCTCTGCCTTTCTCTTACTTCTGTGTACATGTGTGTGTGTATGTGAGTGTGTGTATGCATGTTTTTGCTTGTGCATGTGGTGTGGTGCTGGGGACTGAACCCAGGACCTTGTACAAGCTAGGCAAGTATACTACCACTGAGCCACATCCCCAGTTCCCCATATGTATGTATGTATGTGTATGTATGTATGTATGTATGTATGTATATATATATATATGTATGTATATATATACACACACATATGTTGTAGATGGACACAATACCTTTATTTTATTTATTTTTATATGGTGCTGAGGATTGAACCCAGTGCCTCACATATGTTAGGCAAGCACTCTACCACTGAGATACAACTCCAGTGCCCTGAATCCTCTCTTATTCTTTTGTTAAACAGCTCTTTTGAGCACTTACTCTGTGCCAGATACCAAGAAAGGCAATAGGTTTACAAAGACAATTAAGGCATTTTATCTATAGCAAAAGCTTTGAAGGAACTGAACATTCATGAATTGGGTAGTAGTTAAATAAATTATAGTACATTCATATAATAGACTATATAACTTAGCTGCTACAAAGAATGAGAAAGTACAGACTACACTGATATAGAACAATCTCCAAGGACACTTGTTAGGAGAGTAGGGAAAAGAAGATAAGATGGAGTGTATTTAACATGTGGCCCCTTGTGTAAGGAAAATCTATGTATACATATGATGTATACACATTTTCTGTATATTAGACTGTTGGACAAGACTAATGCTAGAAAAATTCAGAGGAAACTGTAACTGGGACTAACTCAGGGAAAAAAGTCATAAGATGACTGGGAGACAGGGGTAGAAAAAGGAAACTTTTCATATTCTTCTGAACTTTCTTTTTTTTTTTAGAAAAACTATATTCTTCAACTTCCTATTTGAATGTGATTAATTTTAATAGAAAAAACATCATCCCACCCTCAAGAAACTTAAGTACAATAGGAAACACACACACACACATATACATATGAAATAAGTATAACAGAATATATTGGGCACTGTGATAATATATGTACATGAAAGGTCAGAGCAATAGTGGGTGGGGGCAGTCAGGAAGAGGTGCATTGATTAGATTACTAGAAAACTAGTTACAGGGTGAGAATTGGCCTGTTTCTCCCTCACATGTTGAGAAGGGTTGGCAGTACCATCTACACACATATACACAGGTATAGAAGAAAGACATAACTATGTACTGGAACCTATTAAAATTATATTTGCCACTGTAGAACCCAATTCTAAGTCTAGGTGCATTTGCTAGCTTCATTTCACCAGCAGCTGAATCACAAACATTTCTGCCCCAACTTTCTTCCTCCCTTATTCTCCCTCCTCCCTTCTTTTCTCACTTTCCCTCTTCCCCCCTTCCCTCCCTTTTTCCTTCTTTCTTTCTCTTTTTCTCTCTCTCTCTCTTTGAGTCTTTTTTGGTGCAAAAAGGGCTTTGTATATCACCAAATTATGATTCTGTACAAACGGCATTGTATTTTTTTTGTTTTTCTTGGGCAAAGATGTGATAGATAATCCCATACTCTGCTGTTGAGAGAAACATTTGGTGTTGCTTACAGTTGTATGCAAGCACACATTTACAATAATATACCCTTTGTCTGGGCTCTCTCACATGAACAACCTTCTCCTAGGTGGCAGAATTACTTCTTTTAAATGGAGCTGATCCATTATTTAGAAGTGACAATGGAAAGTGTGCTTTAGAAGAAGCCAAAGATTCTTGTATGCAGCGTCTCCTTGAGAGATATGTTCCTAAACATCCAAAATGTCTTACATCAGGTAAGATTAAGCCTCCCTGTTATAGATATTCATTATGTTGATAGTTATAAAATTGAATTTAAAGTTAAATAAATTAAATTTATTTTTTCATAAGTATTGAGAAAATCTGTTAATGATGTCTTGGCTCCATTTTAATAAACCACACTGACTTGTTTGCACATGCTCATAAAGGAAGGACTCTAAAAGAAAAAAGAAAGATAATACTTTTTCCCCAAGTTGTGCATTGTAAACAATTTAAGAAATCTCTTATAAGCTTCTGCTTTTTTCTTTTATAATTCTTTGAATTAGGTGATGTGATAAGAATTAAAATTGGTTGTATCCATTTTAGTAAATATGGTCAGAATTATTTATATCCACTCTTATGGCTATACTTTGCCCTTTTATCTATTACATTGTTAAATTGAACTACCAAAGAATTTGATCTGTGAATAACAACAAAAAATTATGTAAAAATAATTTAAATGCATGACATATTCTTTATACTCCAGTTTAGATTTTTTTTTTTTTGGTAACATCACAATATTCTTTTGCTCAAAACCTGCAGTGATTCTCTCTTTAATCCAGAAGATGAGCCAGTATTTTAAGATTCTGTATCAGCTGACCACCCTATTACTAAACCTCACTCTACCACTACTTTCAGTACTCAACTGCAGTCACTCAGGCCTCCTTGGTGTTTCTCATATATGCCTCCCTCACCTTCTTTAGGTTTTAGTTCAAATGTCACCTTCTCAATGAGGTCTGGGTTACCTGCTTAATACTGAAACTGCCCCCCTCATGCCCTCACTATATTATTTATCTATTGCTATTTAACAGTCACCTCGACATTTAATAGCTTAAAACAATAAACAGGTATTATCTTACATAGTTTCTGAGCATCAGGAATCTAGGAGCAGTTTAACTGAGTGGTTCTAGTTTAGGATCTCTTACAGGTTTGTAACCATCTCGAGGCTGAACTACAGCGGGAAAATTTACTTTCAGATTCACTACATTGTTGTGGGCAGGCCTCTATTCCTTGCTGATTATCATCTGGAGGCTTCAGTTACTTGTCACATGAACTTCTCCATAGGACTGCCAGTTAGCTCAGAGCAAGTGATCCAAGAGAGAAAGAATGTACTCAAGATGAAAACCAGTCTTTCCATAATCTAATCTTGGAAGTGATGTAATATTGCTTTTGCTATATTCTGTTTATTAGAAGTGAGTCACTAAGTCTGGCTTCCACGCAAGGAGATAATTAAGCTCCACCTCTTGAAGAGAATATCAGAAAATTATGGACATATTTTTTGAACCACTACACTCTTTTCAGTCCCTCTTATTCTATTGTACTTAGTGTTTTTCCTTAGTACTTAATCTATTGGCAAATTAGGCAATTTGCTTGTTTTTTGTTTTTCAATACATTAGCCAATTGAGTTTTTAAAAAATTTTTTTATCTTCCCCTTGTAGAATTTAAGCTCCATGAAGGAAAGGATTTTTTTTTTCTTTTTTGTCTCCTGATGAATACTCAAGTGCCTTGTACATAGTAGGCATTCAGCAAATATTTGTTGAATACATGGTGTGTCAGTCCTGTGGAACAAAAAGAAAACATGTTCTTTCTATTCAAGAGATGTGTATATGCTCATTCACTTTTTTTCTGGGGACGGGGGGTACAGGGGATTGAACTCAGGGGTACTGGGCCCAGCCCTAGTTTGTATTTTATTTAGAGACAGGGTCTCAGTGAGTTGCTTAGCACCTCAATTTTGCTGAGCCTGGCTTTGAACTCTCAATCCTCCTGCCCCAGCCTCCAGAGCCACTGGGATTACAGGCCTGCACCACCATGCCCAGCTGCTCATTCACTTATATTAAACTATATTTTTTAATAAAATTTCCCAAGGGTTTTTTGTTGTTGTTCCCACAGATTGTTGAGTTTTATTATCTTTAACAACAGTCTTCTACTTTTAAAATTTCCCCTTTGTGCACAGAAAGGTTTAGACTTGAGAATCCTTCTAGACATAAGGTAAGTGGGCCTCCCTACAAGTTCAATAGTTCCCTCTCTTTAGAACCAGATTTAGGCTGGCAGTAAAAATTCATCCTCTGCTAGGAATAAATAATGCAACTATGCCTATTGTATTAGTTCTTTGATTGCAATTTTAAGAGCTCTTTTGTAAGAATTCTTTGGTGGCAAGCAATCAACTTAAGGCAGGAAAGTATGTCTCTTGATAGGAAAGTTCAATAATTAGAGGAAAAACTGAAGATCCAGGTCTTGTAAAGGTCAGGAGTAGAAGCATTTCCAGGGATCTAGACAGCAGAAATCAAAAGACTTTCTCTTCAGAGAAGTGCCTATCAGCACAAGTTCTGGTCAGGCAAAACAGTGTCCACTAAATTACTTCCGTTGAAATTTATCTCTTTTTTTGTGAAGATTCATTCATTCCTGGCTTGCTATATGTGTCAAGCAGTTTATAGCATAACAGCTGAATAACACAAAATGTAAAGAAACAAGGATAGCAAACCATTACAATGAACAGTGTGATAAAAAAAATTTCTTTATATGAGAGTATAAAAAAGACTTAGCCCAGGCTTTTTCAAGAAGGATATCCAAGAGGATTAATAACAGACATTACATATCTATCATGGTTAGTGATTGTCATCACAAGCCCTTTGATAACTCTATTGGAAAAGATCTTTTCCTGGCTTTAGAAATACATTTTAAAATTTGAAAATACATTCCAGCTGAGTTGTATTCAATATAAGACATATCTTATTGTTTGGTAGGTATATCTACAATTGAAAATTAGATGTAATATAGCAGTCTGACTATGGGGACTTGAGACTGGTTTTCCTTTAAAATCATTGGATCCATTATATTATTTTTGTAGCCATTTATTTTTATACATTATTTACTTGCTCAATAAATATAATAGTTTAAATTCTATCAATGAAAGACTAAGACCTACATCAAAACACTCTTCCTCTGTAACAGAGAACATCACTGTATTTTTTTTTTGTTTTCTGAGATGGTATCTTACAGTGTTGCCCAGGTTGGTCTTGAATTCCTGGGCTCAAGTCATCCTCTATGCTCCCACCTTAGCACCTGGGACTCCAGGTGCACGCCACAGTGCCCAGCTTTCACTGATTACTAAAGGTCACTGAGAAGCAATTAATTAAAACTTCTTTACAGCAGAAGACTCCACTAGAAGACATTGCACCAGGAGTTGACAGTAATTTGGTGAGGCCAGAACTATAAAAGTACATTGAAATAGATTATTTTTAAAATCAATTTACATTTTAAGCTATATGAAAAATTACAAATAAAATATCCAGTTGGAGCAATATTTTATATAAGTTTTTTTTGCTTTGATTATCTGCTTAATTGCTTGATTTCTCTATTTTATGTTTATATGCATTATTTTGCTCTTCTGGAAATACTTTTTTCAGTGTTCTAACCCTTTTTCCCCTTTCTCTCAATTCAGAACTTCCTGTTCACTAATGTCTACTTCTAACCTATACCAACATGAGGGGATTTCCTTCATGGAAAAAATCCTAAACCTTTCTCCTTTGGACTTAGATCCTATACTTCCTTTGGAAGAAAATTTACTAAACTGAATTGCACTATTGATACTGGTGTTGAGAATCAGGTTCAGTCCTATTCCCCTGGTGTTGAAGATTGAACATCTAGAAATGCCAAGGCAAGCACAAAACATTTTAATTAAAAGATAGAACAGAGAGAGAGAGAGAGAGAGAGAGAGAGAGAGAGAGAGAGAGAGAGAGAGACAGAGATCAAATGTGAATTCACCATAAAACCATGACCTCAAAAATATAGAATTTAAAAAAAAAGAATTCTAAAAAGATGACAAGGCCATAATTACTCTAGTAAAGGAGCATGCAGGCCATCTTCATCAGATCAGAGTTCACTTATTAGTTCAGATTAGTCAGTTCAGATATTTAAAGAATGTGAGAGTCCTAAAATCCTCAGGTAAAGATTTTTAAGGTAAAGAAGACTTGTGAATATAAGATGATTTCATTTTTGCCCTTCCTGTGCCATAGCATTTGGGGAGGAACTTGTTAAGAAAGTAGGGTGATAAGATAGCCAGCCACAGCAACTCAAATTCAAAAGTGACACTTTGTTTTCTTTGGTCCCAAATGAGTTCTCTGAAAGCCTTGCAAGTCCTACAAACTCTGCAGCCTCCACAATTTACATTTCAAATGCAAGCCTTGGAGAGATAGAAATCTGGAAGATGCTAAGTAAAGGAAGCTGCTTTTTTGAGCAAAGCTTCATGCATAGCACATTTTAACCATTTTTTTTTTTTAAATTTCCCCTGTTGGTAATTAGGCCAGGTTTGGATGCAGAAAATTATGAGACATCATCTCCCACTGCTTTTGTGAACAAGGCTCCCCTCTAAGCCACAACATGAAAACAAACATGAAGAGAACATAAGCACTGAGGGACTGTCCCTTTGGCTAGGGAATATCTCCCTGATATTGCAGCCTCCACCTCTTGGAGCCTCTAGCAGTCAGCAGTTTTCACCCCTCCTTCCATGCATGACCTCTGGATTTAATTGCTGCCTTACCAGTCTGGTCATATCCCATGTGGTTTTTCATGGGTGGCCATGAAAAAGATGCAAGCCTCCAGATTATCCACCCTTACCTTGTGAATTGTAATTCCCTGGAAGAACATGGGACCCCTTTTTGGAAATGAATCTTGATCTGCCTGTGTTGAGCCTCCCATTAGTTAATGAACTTTGGCAGAGGTTGGGAATTGGGCCTCACTAAGAATGGAGGATCATAGCTGAGTCTAATTTACATTCTTGTCACAATTAGGGTTTTTTAAATGAGGTCTGAGAAGTTGTTAGACCTACACATAGGAACCTTGGACTTTTTCCTTCCTTTTCACAGAATAGGCTGATCTGTTGAATGGTGTTAAAATTTATATTACCCTCTGATGGCTGTGATTCTCTATCAGCTAGAGAGTTGGTATTGAGACCATATTTGGCTGCAGAAGAACAGTAGGGGTAAGGACTGGAATAAAAAGTTTACATTTGCTATGGGCCAAAGGAAGACGGCTGCCAGTGTAAATCCTCCTTTTTGTAGTCAAAGAAGCTAGTAGAGACACAAAAGCACAGAAACAACAAGGGAAATCCCTATAGGCTTGTAAAGGCTTCATATGTGAACAAAGGGAACCCAGGCATTTCCTCATGAACCTCTTTGTCTCTCTCTCTCAGCCCTAGAGTCTGAACAGCTAAAGTCTCATTAGTGAGAGGAGGGAAGAACGTAGGAAGAGTTAGTATGGCTCATTCAGAGGTGCATGCATTATTGGAGCTTTCATCAGTCTCTTCAGGATACCCCATAGGGGAGCGGCAGGAGGGGAGTCTGGGAGAAACCTTTGAGGACACCAGGGAGCAGCCTTAACCAGAACCTTGCAGTTGTTCCAACCCTTTGTCCATCTCCACACATCCAAAGGCACACCATGAGTAGAGACACTGTGTACTCATGCCAAGTTTACTCTGAGCCTGGCAGAACCCAATATGCCTGACCTTCAGGACAGGTGATTACTGGCCACCTAGGCCATGAATCTAAATAAAATACAAAAAAGGGCTGGGTATATGGCTCAGTGGTTCAATGCCTCTGAGTTCAATCCCTGTTAACAAACAAACAAAAAAAACCTGAGAGGAAATAAAACCTCCTTTTTTCCTTCTGAATTCTCTTAGGAACTATGCCTGACAGCCTCATTCCTAGAAAATATTATTTTTCTTCCCTTCTATTTAAGAACCAAAGTTTGGAGAAGACAAACTTAGCCGGTATTTTAGCACTACTAATACTTTTAGAAAATATTAACAACAACATTATTACCATATTTCACCATATAATCATTGCAGATTTTATGCCAGTTTTTGTTTGCAAAAAAGTAGGGGTAACCATTATGTGAAGCTTTTAAAAAATTGTGCTTGGTATCATTTATTATAAATGGTCTTTGGTGCAAGACTAGGATGCACAGAATACTCATAAATATATGTTAAAATTGAAAGTCTAATCTATGTACATCATTTCTTCATGACAGTTTAGCAAACATTTTTTCTGACCTGCAAAAAAAAAAGTTAAAATAGCACATTAGTTGTTAATGATTTGTGTATTAGGCTAAATATTACACTTGAGAGAATTTATTACAGTGTTACTAAGTATGGCCTTAAAAAATTTAATCTTGTGTTCACTGCTGTGTGATGTAGATTTTATTATCTGGTATGCTGTCCTCAGCACCACTCAGTAAGTTGTGTTTTCCTTTAATACTGTAGTGCTATAAACAAACCATGCAAACCTGAAGCTTTTGGAAATAATACCATCAATACACTGTGGGCTGAGAATTCTAAGCTCGAGGTTCTCATTGTCCAAGAAGACAAATGCACATCCCTATGCCACTGGTGACTAAATTGCTGCTCTCTTTACCTTTTAATCAGTGTGAGATGCAGAATTATACCCATGGGACAATTTTGCAATGAAAGGTTATAAATCAGTTTTTGGAAGAAAACAGGGTATGACAGTTTATGAGGTATTGATAATTATGTGGGAAAATACAGTAATAATGGAATATTTTCTCTGTGTTAGGAACTCCTTTAAACTCTATTTATCATTTAACCTTCACAATTCTGTAAGGTAGGGATTCTTATCAACCTTCATGTATGGACATTTTATGGTGGCAGATTCTTTAAGAAACTTGTTTGAGGTCATCCAGCTTGTAAGCATGTGAGTCAGCATTGAAACTCAGGAATGAGGCCCCAGAGAATGTGCTCCTATCCACTTCAGTTAATAGAAGGACATTCTATGTCCTTTCCCCACTTAACTGAAGTGATGTAGGCTTCACTATTTAAATCATCATTTGATTGCTATCATTAAAATTATTTCCAAGAAATAAATTAAATTGCTCTCTTTTCCAGTTACATCCTTGTTAAAAATATTTACATTTCTGATTTATATTCAAGGAAAATTGTATTATTTGTGTGTCATTTCTAAGATGTTCATTCACTGAATCATTCCTCAATCAAATATTCATTGAGAGCTTTCTGTGTGTAAGACATTATTTCTAGATTTTTATCTCTTATGACTAAATGCACATGTAGTTAATGATAATTCCATATTCGTTGTTTCAAGACATCAATGAAATACATTAAAGTACATTCCATTTATTATCAACCTAGAATTTTTTTTCAAAACCATTTTTCTTATGGATTGTTTTACTTTGAAGAGAATGCAACATGCAAACTAGGACCTTATTAAGCAACTATGTTATAAAATAATTAATTATGAAGTAATTAATAATAATTAACTTTTAAGAGTAGCTTGCGTAATCTACTGAATGAGAAGGGCATATCTGAATATATCAGTTGGGAAAATTAAAAATACTAAGTACAGTGTCCATCTTTAGTATTAGTTATTTTGGGTGTCTGTTTTGCTTTTCCTACAGAAATGATCTGTTAAGGTAGTATTTGGTTTTCAATAAATTTAGAATTATAAATTATAATAAATTGTATTGCCAATTTTAATATGAAATGATTACATAATTTCACTTTTTTCATTTGGTTTTCTCATGGCAAAGGATTTATGGGTTTTAGAAATCTAGAGTCTGACCATTGGTAGCTGTTTTCTTTTATTTTCACTTTTTGCTTATAGCACGAAGGAACAGCACTGATCCAGCAGATATGGACATTGTACTACAACACAAGGTATAGCTGAGTTTAGTAATAAACATTTTTAAAGGGTGCAACTGCTGGTTATTTTAGAGATTATCAAAGGGAAAAGAAAGTGTTGAAGCGTTGCTCAGCAAAAGGACTTTACTTTTTAAGACATTTTGATAATTGTGTGAGAATCAGAGAGCTCTAGGCTATTAGTTTGAGAAACAATTGAGTAAATGTAGCATATCTGGTTACACTAATGTATTAGAAGCCATTTCCTTTCTTTTCTTCTTCATGGGGGCTGAGGTTTATCAACCATGTCAAATTTCCTCTAGTCTAAGCATGGTACAAGAGTCCAAGGTGTCAGTCCATCCCTTCAAAATTATATGGTGGGTGGTTACTCTTCATCTGGTGCTTGAGTTGTGGCTAGTGAGAGGAAGTAGTCAGTGTTCCTGTTTCAATCTTAGCAGCCCACAGTAAACTTTCTATACAGACCAATTTAAGAGTATATCTGTCTTCTAGTTTTTAAAGCCCATTTTCAATTTGCCTGCCTATATTTCTCCCAGATAGCAGAGGAAGAAACACCTCTAAATCTAATTGTATCTATATAATAGTTGGGAGAAGAGAATGTTTCTAAAGTATTCTTGTAAAGCTTCCTTGAAAAGGAAATGTTGTTTTGATTAGTTTAAAAGTCTATTAAAATTAAGTAGATTAAATGTTGTTTCTATTTAATAAAATTAATACTGCTAAATACAGGCAAAAAGGAATTAAAATGAACATAGAAAATAAAGATTAGTGCACATACTAAGTCTAAGCCTTTCTTCAGCTTAGTCTGGCTCTTCTGAAGTATTGGGTTAGCTATATTCCAGCAGGCCTTGTGCTTAGATTTAGTGATACAGTTGAATGGAATAGTAGTTTCATTTATCAAAAGTTGAGATTAAATTAAGTATAGATCTACAACTGAAAATTAAAACTTATTGTATATTTTGTTTCTATAGAAACCAAAATTTGGTTCTAAAACTCACATTGGGTTTGTCCATAATGAAAATTCTAACAGACAGAAACCAGAACATGTAGAAGTCAATAAAAGAAGCACAGAGCATTCATTTATAAATAAAGAAGATGTATATGAACCTCACCAAGAAGATACCAAAACCACAAAATTTGGTAAATCCAAGCATAAACCATCAACTGTTGACCAAATATGCTCTACAGGACTCAGTAAGGTCAGTCTCCATAATGACAAAGATATCAGCACAAGTGTGCCTAAGGGTAAAAGAAGAAACATAGGACATAAAAGGACTCATGTGGATGATGGAGACTGCAATTCAGGACAGACAATAGCTGTCTCTTCTTCCAGGAGAAAAAACAGATTAACTGTTCGTCAGCAGCATATTCTCCAAACCCCTAATGATCTTCGAGAAGAATCATGTGAACCTTCCAGTCCTACTCTGTCAAGCCTGAAAAATGGATTAGATAATAATATTGAGACTTATTCAGTTTCTGAAGAAACACATACACCCATCCTGGATTTATCAGATAGTCAAGAAATGCATTTCTTGGAGTTAGAATCCATTGGCCAAACTGAAGCTATTTCTTTCTCAGAACTTTCAGTAGATAAAGAAATCAAGTTACCACTTGTTACTGCAGATGAGCCGCTTCATGCTCACCAAGAACAGCACTGTAGCCCTCATAAATTTCCTCAATATATTAACTCAAATAAAAAAGAAGAGAGTTTTAATAAATGGGAAAATTCTTTCCTAACCTTCATAAAGGAGAATTGCGATAATGATAATGATTGCTATACCTCTGAGAAGACTCTAACATCTAAAAAGGTGATATCTTCTACACAATGCAAAAGCCACTGTAATTATGAGGAGAATTTAACAAATAAAAAAGAAACAGATTTCCAACAGCTTTTACCATCTGAAGACCATTCTTCACAGGAAAAGGCATTAAACAGTGTAACCACACTTCAACAACAGGAAGTTATTAATTTTTCTAATTCAGATAGTGTACTCATTTCTGATAAACATATTGCAAATCAGGTACAATGCATGTATGGAACATCTTTTGATCACTCACATGGCAATCCTGAGCAAACTTCCAAGGCTTATACAGGAACACTTTCAACACATGAAGTTTCAAAGTTGATTAGTCATGTGGAGCTATTAAAAAAGCCTCAGGATAGTAGCCCCAGAGAACCAACTCCCGTAATGAATCAAATGGAAAAACATATTGTGGAAAAGGTGTATATAGAAAAGAAGGAAGACACTAAAAGGAATTACACTAAAAAACGCCAAATTACAAGCTCTTCAAATAAGCCTTCCCCCGCAGTTGATCATTCTCAAGGAGTAGAAACAACTAAAGTTGAAAAAAAGAGACCAGACCTTGCAGAGGGTGAGCCTATACATAATATAGATTTTCGTTCTACTGACAGTGTGAATAAAGAAGTGACCATCATCTCACAACTTAAACAAAGAGAAAAGGGGGAAAATTCTCACAAATCAGGTATTATTAGTATTGCTTAATTTGTACACATTTCCCATAGATTTCCTTACCTTATAGAAATTTCCAAATGAATTTCACTTAACCTATGCCCCACTGACAATGGTGGTCACTTGGGTCATGATTTGGGATGCTGCAAAGCCTAGTAGTTAAGTAATAGTGTTTACTTTGAAAGCAAAACTTTTATTATCAAAGACAGTTGTTAAGCTGATGTTGACAGAAGTTAATAAGCAGTTATTCAGTTTTTGTGTTTGTCCATAACATAGCACTTATTTAGTAACAGGAAACTTAACAACATTTAAAAATTTTTTTTTAGTTGTAGATGGAAACAATACCTTTATTTTTTTTTATGCAGTACTGAGAATTGAACCCAGTGCCTCACACATGCTAGGCAAGTGCTCTTCCACTAAGCTACACCCACAAGTCCCCTAATGGCACTTTCATAGCAGAAAATTGTTAGCTCCATTGATTTCAACCATTCATTGTATTCCCAGCAAACTGTTTGTTACTTAAAAATGTTTTTAAAGGCTTCCATTCTCTTAAACAGTTCAACATGAAACAAACTAAAGTATGAGTTTTCTTTTGATACTGTAAAATATTGTGTTTCAGAAGATGAATCAACTAATAAAATCAATGGAGATGAATGTGCTATAAGAAGTTGCGAGGATGAAAAACAAAAAATGGATTTAGAAATTTACATGTCTCCGAATACCCAAGAACACAAAAAAGGTCAGAATTTCAGAAAAAGACAAAATTTCTTGAAAGCTACCTGCAACCAAGGTTTGCATAATTGTTTAAGTAAAAGTTATGTAATCAAGCCCAGCAGTCTACTTCAGAGAATTTCTAAGTGATCAGTTATACTGTTTACTTTTTTAGTCATTCCCTAAGTTATTCCTTAAGTTTAGTCATTCCCTAAGTTATTCCTTAAGTTTAATCATTCCCTAAGATTATTTCAGCTCTATTTGTTGTTAAGGCACCACTTGAGAATCCATTAGTCCTCAGATATAGTCTTGTCATATTTCTGATTATGATTTCTATTTCTGTTAGAGTAGGTAAAATAAACAGCAGGAGTGTTTGAGGTTTTGCTCCAAAATCATACAACTACCTTCTTTGCTACAAAACCACTAAAAACAAAGTAATAGGATTTGTACCATTCACAGTGAGAATCAGAGGAGAAATTTTTCCATTCAAACTTGTACTCTGTGGGCCTACCATCTTAGCTGTTTTATAGTTTTAAAATCTTTCTCCCCCTCCCCTTTCTTTCTCTCTCTCTCTCTCTCTCTCTCCTTCCTCTTCCTCTTTTTCCCCTTCCTCTTCCTCTCCTTTTTCTCCTCCTTCTTCCAATAAAAAATTATGAGTATAAATCTCTATAAAGAGGAGTATGTCTTTGCATGTCAGTAGAAAATAGGTGTTAGGGTGTCAATCTTTTCTGTGATTCATATAACCCAAGAATCCCTTCTTTAGACAATAATCCTCTAATCTTTTTACTTTTTACCTCTTACCCTAAAATTATATGTATGGTTGCTGGCATTTAGGAAACAGGACAGGAAGGATCTTAGGATTCAATGCAGTGGTTCTCGAACTTAGCTTGCATCAGAACCACCTGGAAAGCTTGTTGAAACACATATTTCTGGGTCTTACCCTGAGAGAATCTGATTCCATTGGTGTATTAGTTGTCTCTGATGCTGCATAACAAATTATCACAAACTTAAACCAACATACATTTATTATCTCGTAGTTTCTGTAAGTCAGGAATTGAATATGGTTTAGCCAGAGCCCCTGAAAGGATCTTTAGTAAGATTCAGTCAAGGTATTATCCAGGATTGGGGATCTCTTCTGAATGCTGAACTATGGAAGGATTCACTTTCCAGCTTATGTGGTTGTTTGACAGAATTCTGTTCCTTGATGTAGTTGGACTGAGGACCCTAATTCCTAACAGTCTGGTTGGTAGCCATCCTCAGTTTTGTGCTGTGTGGGCTTCTCCAACCTGGCTTCTTGCTTCATCAGAGCAAACAAACTGAAGCAACAGAGCAAGTCTACAGCAGAACAGAAAATGTTACCATCTCCTGTAACCTAATCAAGGGAGTGAAAGACCTTCAGTGTTGAGGTAGTCTATTAGTTAGAAGTCAGTCATTCAATGCGGGTACATAAAGCCACAAATACCAGAAGGTGAGGATCAGGAGGAGTCATTTTAGAGTCTGCCCTCTGGAGTAGATTTGAGTTGAAGTGGAGAATTTGCATTTCTAGCAAGTTTGCTAGGTGGTACTGCTGGAGCTGATTTAATGAATATTCTCTTCTGTTTCATCACCCTAACCTAGTTTGCTTTATGTTTCAATCTGAATCTTCTCTGAAGCAGTTTCTACAGAAAATAAACTTCCAAGTTTCTGGCTTTGGCATGGGGATCTGAGATAAAAGGAGTAGTGGCCAATTTAGGGCTAGAAAAGGAACTTATAGTCCCAACTTTTCTGTTTATAAACTTTCAGTCTCTCTGTTTCAGCCCTGTTCTGAGTACCTGTCTTTCATGGTACATGATGATCCAACGTCTGACTGCCTGGAATCAGATTGGCTTGCTTTCTCTGTAATTTTCCTTGCATGCACTTAGGTGGGAGCATTTTGCACTCTGCCAATTTGGTTCACTCTTCTTAATCAGTGACTTTCCAGTTCTCCAAAATTTGTTGAAGTCTGTGCTCTATTAGTCCCTCCTCTATTTATATAGTACTTTTAAAAAATATATTTTACTATCATTTTAGCATGAATTGGGGAGGAAATAGGAGAGAAACACATGATTTGTTCCAATGTAACTCTCTTAACTTGCATTGCAAAGGAAAGATTTATTTATTTATTTGTTTATTTTGCGGTGCTGGGGATTGAACCCAGGGCCTTATGCTTGCAAGGCAGGCACTCTACCAACTGAGCTATATCCCCAGCCCAGGAAAGATTTTTTAAAACATCTTTGGACAATGATATTTTACTGAATTTTTTTGTAGTAATTTTTTTTATGATAGAAAAATAGAGAACCCAATAGGCCATAGTTTGGTACTCGGCCCCTTCATGTGATAAGAACACACCCACTTAGATGTAGAATAGTTATAGAAAGTGAATTTTTATAACATAATTTCTTCTAAGAAAAATGTTATCTATTCCTAAAAATCTAAGAGTGAGATGACTGTAGAACTGAAGCACGTTCATTTGTTTTAATCAAGTGTATGTTGTTCAACTGCTAGAACAAATGCAAATTAATAGCTCAGGTACTCTATTATTTCTTCACAAATTATACTTTAAAGCAACAGCAGCACCATTAATATTAATTGATGTATGTTTTTGTGTAGTATACCCTACTTAGAATAGTTTGAGGAAGTTGTTATGTATTTTCCAAGATCCTTAATAATCAACATTTGGAAGAAAGGTAGTTTCAGTTTTGCTTGGCAAATTTACAGAAATGAAGACAGCTGGGATCAATAAGAGGAATGTTAGAGGAGAAAGCCGGCTTCATTTGGCTGCCAGAAGAGGAAATTTGTCCCTAGTGAAAATGCTAATAGAATCTGGAGCAGATGTGAATCTAAAAGATAATGCAGGTTTGGATCCTTTTAATTTAATTGTTTTTGTAATTTGAACTCACTGAAATACCCATTTTTATCCCCGCCCCCATTTTGATCCTGGCTGACATATAAAAGTGGAACAATTTTTTTATACTATGTTTTTTATTTAGTTGAATGGTAGGATTAATTGTTGCTAAAATAACTCTCCTTTTTTTACAGCCATTTGAGAGCATTCAAAAAGGATATACAGAATGGGGAGTAAAGGGAGCGAGACCTTTTACTTGGAAGTCTTAATTCCATTCCCTAGCTTTGGAGTGAAGGCAAAATATTCCCATTTTCCTGTGCCTTCTTGTTTTTCCTCTTCAGTTTATACTGTTGTTTTTTTTTTCTCTCTTCCCACATTTTTATTCTAAACCTTCATTTTAAAAATAATGAAACTTCTAACATTTTTGCTTACGCACAAAAGAATCTTGTGTAAAGAATTCCAGAGGGAAAGCACAAAGGTCGATCAAATTAGGTGCCATTTTAAAGAGAAATGTGACAATGCAAAGACAAAAATATGCAAATCAAATATTTTTATATCTGAGTTGAAACAAATTGAAATAATTAGCATTTATCTGATCCCATTGTGAGTCTTCTGTTTTGGCACACATTGTATGAACAATATTTATGAAGTGATCAATTTGTTTTCAAAATTGAAACACATTTTAAGGCCATAGTTTTCAGTATTATTTATTGTTCAATATTTAGTATATACATGTTTCAAAATAGATATTATTTCTACTAAGGCAAAAACCAGTAATAAAGATAATACATGAATGTTGATCTGTAAGGAGCAGGTTATTGTCGTGGTTATTTTTTCTTTTTAGGTTGGACACCACTTCATGAGGCATCTAATGAAGGATTTAATGACATAATTGTAGAGTTATTAAAAGCTGGTGCAAATGTTAATTGTGAGAATATAGATGGAATTCTACCCTTACATGATGCTGTTGCAGGCAATCATTTAAAGGTACAGTGTATGTCAGATTTAAGTTCCTGTTACTTTTCTTAGGATAATGAGTAAAGAAAATTAAGATATTTTAAATTGACAATTAAAATGATTCCCTAAGTCAACAAATGATTTTAAAACCTACTAAAGTTACAAGTGAATATATACTGTATATGGATTGGAAAATCAATGTATCTCTTAATGAATTATTTTTTCATTTTTTACTTATCACATAGTGCATATAAATCAAAAGAAAACACATTCTATATAAATCAATGTGTTCCATTTTTAAATGTCTAATTATAATGATGATACACTTGATAGCTGAACTTTTTTTTAGCTTAGAATTTCTTAGTGAGATTCGGGTGAAAGCATGAATTACTTGCTTCTTGAGAGTTTGTTTTATCTTCCTTTGTTTTTCTCTGTCAGACAATCATAGTAAAAATAACACAAGAGAAGATTACTTGGGTCATTATTTCAGTGACACAGAATTTCAGATTAGATAGGCCTTGAAACTCTTTAGATTTTTAAACTCATCTTTTTGTTTGGCAAATATAGGGAGAAAAACTTGTTGTCAGTGACAATATAGACTTCAAGAGTAATTATTGGTTTTGAGAATACAGTTAAGGACACTATCACAACCAACAACAGCAATATAAAACCAGGATTCATAGAAAACAATTATTGGATCCCTCTTAAGTACCTGTTTACCTGTCTCTTAATATTTTTAAAGAACTTGTGACTTTTATTTAATTTTGTGAAAGTGTTCCTGCTGTTTTCAGCCTGTGTAGTCATGTGAAGGAATAGTATTATTGAATTTATGATTTACAGATATAAGAGATGTGAACTGGAGCTGGAGATATAGCTCAGTTGGTAGAGTGCTTGCCTCGAATGCACAAGGCCCTGGGTTCAATCCCCAGCACCATTAAAAAAAAAAAAAAAAAAAAGAGAGAGAGATGTGAACTAATGATTAAGAATGAGATGTTGGTAGGTAGGCTTATGTTCATTGTGACTTCTTTTGACCAAAATAAACTTTTTGACCTTTAAGATATTTAAAGTTAAAAAAATATATACACAAATTCTCAAGGTTGTGTGGTTCTGAAATGGAATAAAGCAAAAAGAAAGACTCATTGAAGTGACGAATCTACTAGTTATTTGTACAGGGAAAAGGCCACTTAGTTTGAAAACACTTAAATGTAGGTCAGAATTTCTTAGTGGGAAAGTCAGATTTTTGGACATTATCCAAATAATACCACCTTTAAAAAAATCATCTTATTTGTGTTGGGAGTCCCCAACATCACCTTTACATTTAAAGGTATGTTAGACGGACTTCTAGAATTTGGTATATAGTTGTTCTCATGGCTAAGATTTGTAACAGCAATGTAGTAAGGACACTCATCTGGTCATCAGAGAAAATGACAAGTGGAATCTGGAGGATCTACATGAAAGCTTTCTTATGCTCCCTTCTTTGTAAGGGGTCACACAGAGCTTACTCCCCACAGCAATGAAAATGTAGGAATATATATGCATATTTCTGGCCAGGAAAGCCCATAAGAGACTCAATATCCAAGACTCTTATTGTAAGCAAACTGCACTTACCAGGTAACAAAATTCCAGACTCCCAGAAGCATAAACCAAATTGTGTAGATAGCTTAAACTTAGAGAAGCTATCCTCATGAGGCAGTTTTATATCAGTCATATGGTACTGCTTACCAGTCAAGTTCATTGATGGCAGCTAATGACCAACCTTGAAAGTGACCTGCTGCGTTAACACATTTCTGAACAGTACTTACTGACAGTTTCTGACTTAACAGTTCAACTTTATGGTGGTGCAAAAGTAACAAGTATTCAATGAAAACCATATTCAGATTTTGAATTTTGGTCCTTTCTTGGTGTAGCAGTCTGTGGTATGATATACTGTGATACTGGGCAGCAGCTGTGAGCCACATTTCCCTTTACATGATCACGAGGGTAAACAATGATATTCTTCAGTGGACTATGTTGCTATGATGTTTGGTAGATTAAGTGTATTATATGCACTTTAATTATGCTGTTTTTAACTTAATTGTGGATATATTGGGATGTATAACCCATCATAAATCACAGAATGTCCAAATTTAGGTTCTAATTGAAACATGCTAATTTCTAGAACAGCGAAAGACTGTATAAAGGGTTTTAGGCCTAATTTTTCTGGCAAAGTTTATGATAGTATATAGGACATTCTTTTCTTTTTATAGTTTTTTAGTTGTTGATAGACCTTTATCTTATTTATTTTTATGTGGTGCTGAGGATCGAGCCCAGTGCCTCACACATGCTAGGCAAGCGCTCTACCATTGAGCTATAACTCTAGCCCCACATAGGACATTCTTATAATTTTTGCATCATGGTCTCAAGAAAGATTTCAAAATTTTAAGAAGCATCATACTTTCTTTGTAGGTCCTTTATTAGTCCTTTCATATTCAAACCATTGTGATTTTGCTTTTGTTAGGCTGTCAGTTTCTTACTCATCAGTGTCTTGTGGTGTTTCAGACACTTCTCCAACATTATTTTAAAGTATGACTGCAGAAAATACCACATCTTTCCTTTTTACTTTAAAATCAACTTGAAGTATATTTCCATTTTATTTTTGTTTACAAAGTCAGTTACCAGTGGTTTAACAAGTCAAAAGAAAGATATTGACATGGTATATGGGATAGATATCATGTAATAAGCCAAAAGAGATGTTCAGATGGGTCAGTTTTTTAGGTGGTCTTAATTAGTCAGAATTTTCCTATTTTTAAAGCCTCTGTCTTCCTTCATAGCAATTTGGTATGAAGGAAGGAACTGAGTAAATGGTTACTTCAGGGAACTGAGTAAATGGTTACTCAGATATTGAGGATTTTCTTAAAAAAATGAATGCTAGGAGCATTCCATAGGAGATATCAAAAGGAAAGCTTAGAGTAGTGAATAAAACACTGAAATAATGTTGGAAAACTTGTATTCTGAAACTAATTCTGCTGCTTGAGAAAGATTTTTTTCTTTATCCCTGAAATGAAGAATTTGATCAAGTGCTATAGCCACTACACACATGGCTATTCAAGTTCCTTAAAATTTCATCCACCATGCCTCTCTTTTTCCTCTCCCTCCCCCTTAACCTTCTATCTCCTTCCACATCTCCTCTGATCTCCCTTCTATTTTTATTGGATATCCCACTTTTCCCTGCTTATTTTGTTCTAGTTTCTGCATATGAGAAGACATTTGACCCTTCACGTTTGGCTTATTTCATTTAGCATGATGTTCTCCTGTTTCATCCATTTGTCAGTAAATGCCATAATTTCATTCTTTTTTATGGCTGAGTAAAATTCCATTGTGTGTATATACCACATTATCCATCACCTGTTGACAGGTACCTGGGCTGGCTCCATAACTTGACTATTGTGGATTGCACTGCTACATACATTGATGTACTTTTATCACTACTGTATGCTGATCTTAGTTCTTTTGGGTAAATACCAAGGAATGGGATAGCTGGATCATATGGTGGTTCTATTCGTAGTCTTTTGAGGAAACTCCATATTGCTTTTCAAACTGGTTATACTAATTTGCAGTCCCATCAACAGGCTATGAGTTTACTCTTTTCCCCACATTCTTGGCAGCATTTATGAGGATTTGTATTCTTTATGATATCTAATTGGAATGAGATGAAATCTCAATGTAGTTTTGATTTGAATTGCTCTGATCACTTAGGATGTTGAACATTTTTTCATGTATTTGTTGGCCATTTGTTTCTTCTTTTGAGAAATGTCTGTTTAGTTCTTTTGCCCATTTTATTGATTATATTTTTTGGGTTTTTTTTTAATGTTTTTGAGTTCTTTATTGTATTTTTGGTATTAATCTCCTATTGAAGGAGTTACTGTCAAAGAAAATTAAGCCCAACATTATGTATAACTATGATGTACTCATAAAAACATTAAAATGGCTTAAAATTAATTAAATTTAAAAATCAGTTCTTCCGATGCATTAGCCACATTTCAAGTGCACAATGCCTACATGTGGTGAGGGTTGGCTATATTGGATAATATAGATTAGAACATTTCCATTGTCACAGAAGATTCTGTAGGACAGCTCTGATTTGGAGCAGGGTTTGGCAATATTTTCTGTAAAGGACAAGATGTAAACACTTTTGGTTTTCTGGATTACACAGCCTGTTGCAGCTCTTCAACTGCTGTTGTACTTCATAAGCAGCCATAGATAATATGTAAATGAATGTGACTTGCCAAAATAAAACTTTATTTACCAAATCAGGCATTTGGCTCATGAACCATACTTTGTTGATCCTTAATCTAGGGGTTCATTTATGTCTCTTCACCTAAATTGTGATAGAATCAAACTTTATTTTCAGAGTAACTTTCCATGTCTGTATTTTATTTTTCTTAATTAATTAATTATTTTATGGTGTTGGGGATTGAACCCATGGCCTCATACCTTTATTTTAAGGAGGGTTTTTTATTTAAAGACAGTATTTTAAATGACATTTTAATTCCTTTGACATTGATGTATTGCCAGAATCTTTCCTCCTGTCTTTATTAACTCCATCTGTGTGACAGTTCTTCTACCATTGGCTTGTTTTGTTCCGACTTTCTCCGATCTCTTTATATTGAGGTAGGATAGCACAGTTGGCAACCTAGCATTCTATACCCTTCAAAAAAAATCTTTTAAAAATAAAGGATATGGAGAAATTGGAATCCTTATATATTACTGATTAAAGTATAAAATGATGCAACTGATGTGACAAATTTTTTTAACATTTTCAAAATGTTAAACATAAAATTACTATATGATCCAGCAGTTCTCCTCCTAGATATCTACTCAAGAGAATTGAAAACATACGTTCCCACAAAAACTTATATGTGAATGTCCACAGCAATATATTATAAGAGCCAACAAGGAAAATGTCTCAATGTTGTAGACACTCAAATGTCTATCAGTTGATGAAATGAATTATAAACAAAAGGTAGCTTTTTTTTTTGGCACCAGGGATTAAATGCAGGGGTGCTTAACCACTGAGACACATCCCTCCCACCACTGGGATTACAGTTGTGTGCCACTGTGCCTGGCTTTATTTTATTTTGAGACAGGTTCTCATTAAGTTGTGGAGGTTGGCTTTGAACTTGTTATTCTCCTGCTTCAGCCTCCCAAGTCGCTGGGTTTACAGGTGTACATCACTGCACCGAGCAAAAGGTAGTGTATTTTAACAAAATATTATTAAACTGTAAAAACTAAAGTACTGATGCATGCTACAACATGGCTGAACCTTGAAAATGTTATGCTAAGTGAAAAGCCAGGTGCAAAAGGTCACATATTGTATGATTCTATTTATATGAAGAGTCTACAATAAGCAAATCCATATAGACAAAGAATAGATTATTGTTTGCCAGGGGCTAGGAGGAGGAGGAAATGAGAAATGAATATTAGAGGATATGGAGTTTCTTTATGGGGTGAAAATTGTTCTAGAATTAGGAAGTGGTGATAGTTGCACAACCTGTGCACATACTAAAATTCACTGAATTATATGCCGTAATAGAGTGAATTTCCTGGTATGTGAATTGTATCTTAATTTTTTAAAAATGAAAATGGAAAACAGACCTTTTTAGACTCACAGGAGCTAAGAGAATTCATTGCCAAACGAGTGCATTAAAAATGCCAAAGTTCTACAGGCAGAAGGAACAGTATACCTGAAAGAAATTTAGATTTATAAAAGATTTATAAAAGAATAAAGTTCAGAAATGATGAATATGTGGGTTAAAAGTGTCTTTTTATCATTTTATTAAAAGAAATTTGGCTGCTGAAAATAAAAATAATATTGCATTGTAGGACTTACATATTTGATTAAAATAAAAAATGAGAGTAACATAGGGCTGGGGTTGTAGCTCAGTGGTAGAGCACTTGACTAGCATGTGTGAGGCACTAGGTTCAATTCTAAGCACCACATAAAAAAATAAATGAAGAGATTATGTCCATCTACAGCTAAAAATATTTTTTAAAAAAGAGTAACACAAAAGACATGAATGGGAGAAATGAAAAGTATCCTGTTGTAAGATTTTTACAATACACACAAAAAGGTATATTCTTATTTGAAGATAGATGTGGTAACTGAAATATATATATTGAAAACCCTGGAGCAATCACATAAAAATAATAAAGAGGTATAGATCAAACAATAGAGATAAAATCAAATTGTAAATATTCAGTTCAAAAAAGTAAACAAAACAGGCAAAATGAACAGCAGGCCATACCTCTTCAAGTTTCCATTGCTCTCAGTAAGGTCAAGCTGGGAACTGAGTCATTAATACAAGTTTGGGAGACATTCCAGAGCCTAGCTATAGCATTACTCCAGTTAAAAGGCAGACATTGTCAGGTTGGACAAAGAAGCAAGACCAAATTAAATGTAGTCTACAAGAAACTCACTCTGTTAAATACAAAGATACAAAGAAGTTACAAGTAAAATTAAGGGAAAAGATACACTATACAAACAATAATCAAAAGAAAGAATACCTCTGGTAATGTAAGACAAAGTAGACTTCAAAGTCTCTAGTATTGCCAAAGATAAAGAGAAACATTTCATAATAAAAAAGTGAACAATTCACCCGGAAGACACATCAGTTCTAAAAGTGTGTGCACACAATATTAAATTTCAAATACATGAAGAAAAAACTGAATTGAAAATTAAATAAATTCACAATCATAGCTGGAGATTTCAGTTCTTTTAATAAGTGATAGAAAAAGTTCACACTCTGGTTATAGAAGCTTTGATCAGCATTAACAGCCAGTTTATCTCTAATGTTTGTTGAAGATGCCAACAACAGTAGTACATTCTTTAAAGTATTTACAGATCATTGACCAACGTAGACATATCCAGGGCCATGAAACAAGTTTCAATAAATTTAAGAAACTTGAAATCATACAAAATACATTCTGAAACCAAAATGGTATGCAACTAATAATAAGCAAAAATAGAAATTTTCCAGATATGCAGAAAATTTCCAAATATGCAGAAATTTACCTATATACTTCTTAATAACCAATAGTTCACAAAATAAATAAGGAAAATCAGAAAATAGTTTAAACTGAATTAAGATAACAATATAAAAAGCATAAAAATTAGGACTGGGGATATAGCTCAGTTGATAGAGTGCCTGCCTCAGTTGATAGAGCACAGTGCCCTGGGTTCAATATCCAGCAACATACATACACACACACACACACACACACACACACAGGATAAAAATTATGAATGCAGCTAACGCAGTACTTTGATGAAAATTTAAAACTTAAAATGCTTTGTTTTATTAAAAAGAGATACAAATTCAGTGACTCCAGATTCCACCTTAAGATGCTTAAAAAATAAAACAAAAAAGACAAAGTAAATAGAGATAATAGAATCAATGAAATATAAAGTAGACAGAGTTAACAAAGATGAAAGTTGATTCTTTGAAAAGATTAACAAAATTCATAAGCCTTTAGTCAGATATTAAATAAGACACAAATTACTTAATATGGGTAACTTCCTTGAAGAAACTAACAAAACTTGCTCACACACATACAAAAAAATCCTTGTGACCCTCTGTGAAAGAAAATGAATTTATAGTTTTAAAACCTTATAAATTCTAGGCTCAAGTGGTTTCACAGATAAATTTCACCAAATACTTGATGAAGAAACAAAACCAGGTCTGGCCAGACTCTTCCAGAAAAGTAAAAAGGATACATTTCCCAACTGATTTTACAAGGTTTGCATTATTTTAATACAAAGACCAGGCAAAGGCATTACAAGTAAACAAAACTACAGACTAATATCCCTTAAGAACATATATGCAAAAATTGTTAAAATATTAATAAGTTGAATCCAGCAATATGTACAAATATAACATGACCACATGGAGTTTATTCCAGAATATAAGATTAGTTTAATATTGGCAATCCAGTGGAATTTTTCAGATTAATGAAGTAAAATACAAAATTATATTATTCTTTCAATACACAGAAAATGCATTTGAAAAAAATCACTTATTTGTGATTGAAACAAAAGCTCTCTGCAAACCAAAAGAAGCGAACTTCTTCAGTCTAGTAAAGAGCATCTTCAAAAAACCTCAGGCTTAATAATGAAAGACTGAACTTTTTTTCTTAATATCAGGAACATGACAAATATGTCTGCACTTACCCCTTCTAAATCAACATTGTACTGAAGGTTCTAGCCAGTATAATAGAAGAAAAAGAGGGGAGGAAGATACACATCCAGTTTGACAAGAAAAAAGTAAAGCTGTCGTTATTTCATATAACATGACAAAAACTGTTTCATATGACATTTTTCAAAAAAAGCCACAAGTTAATAAGTGATTCTGACAGGAATTCAATGTATTTCTATATATCAACAGTGAACAACTAGAAGTCAAAATTTTAAAAATATCATTTTAATATCAAAAATATTGGATGCTTGGGGATAAAATTTATAAATGTCTTAAAACCTTTATACTTAATACTGCAAAATATTGATGAGAGAAATTAAAGAAGACTTAAAAATGGAAAGATATATACCATGTTCATGGCTTAAAAAACTCAAAAACTATTGATAGCATGTCAGTTTCACCCAAATTGTTCTAGAGATTCAATGCAAATCTCATCAAAATCCCCACAGGAATTTTTGTAGAAATTGATAAGGTGATTCTAGAATTTATATGAAAATCAAAAGAACTTAAAACAACTGAGGCAGTTTTTTTTTTTTTTTTTTTTTTTTTTTGGTACTGGGGATTGAATCCAGGGGCACTCCACCACTGAGCCACATCCCCAGCTCTATTTTGTATTTTATTTAGAGACAGGGTCTCACTGAGTTGCTTAGGGCCTCACTAAGTTGCTGAGGCTGGCTTTGAACTCGTGATCCTCCTGCCTCAGCCTCCCAAGTGCTGGGGTTACAGGTGTGCGTCACCGGGCCCAGCTTGAGGCAGTTTTGAAAAGGAACAATATTAAAAACTTAACACTGCCTCTAGTGTATATATTCTAGCTACAGTAATCAAGAAGCATGTCACTTACATAAGTTAGACCAGGTTTTCTCAACCTTAGCACTACTGACATTTGGGCCTGGATATTTCTCTATTGTGAAGTACTGTCCTGTAATTTAGCAGCATCTCTGACCTCTATACATTAGAGGCCAACAGCACCCACAGTCCTCATTTGTGACAATCAGAAACATCTTCAGACATTGCTGAAATGTGTCCTAGAAGACAAAATCACCCCCAGTTACAAACCACTGAGTTTTGTATGTAGAACAATTGAACAGAATAAAGCATCTAGAAATAGACCCACAAATACATGGCCAATTGATTTTTGACAATGGTACAAAGTCAGGTTCAATAGATGAAGGAAAAAGGATACTCTTTCAACAAATGGAGTTAGGATGTTTAAATTTCCATTTGCAAAAAATGAGCTCTTTTTTACTACATATAAAAATTAATTTAAAATAGATCATAGACCTAAATGAAAGAGTTAAAATAATCTCCTAAAAGAACACTTAGTGATTTTGAGGTAGGCAAAGATTTCTTATATAGGACATAAGAAGCATGAACTCTAAATGACAAAGACTGATAAATTAGACTTAATAAAATTAAAAACTTATTCTTCGAAGACATTATTAAAATAAAAGGTCAAGTCTCTCAGATTGGAAGAAAATTTATCTCCTACATCATATATCTGATAAATAACATATCTAGAATGTATGAAAAATTCTTCAAACTCAATAATGAGACCAACAACCTAAAAAAAGTGGGCAAAAGATTTCAATAGCTACTTTTTCCAAGAAAGTATATGAATGGCGGGCTTAGAAAGATGCTTAGCATCATTTGTCAGTTACCTTTATTTCACCCACTGGAATGGCTAAAATTAAAATGACTCACAATGCCAAATAACAAGGAGTTATTAAGTCTTACAAAGTACTGGTAAAAGTACAAAATGGTACACTTGGGAGAACAGTTTGGCACATTTTTATTACATTATAAATACATTTATTGGCTAGGGTGTCATTCAATGATAGAGGGCTTGTCTGGCATGTGTTAAGCCCTGGGTTGGATCCAAAGCATCACAAAGAAAATACACATTTACTATATGAATTATTGGTCCACTCCTAGGTATTTACCTAATAGAATGAAAACTTTTTGACCACACAAATACTTGCACCAGAATGTACATAGCAGCTTTATTTATAATAGCCAAACTGGAAGTGATCCCCCAATGTCTGTCAATTATAAATGAATAATTAAATTGTTATAAGGAACAAATTATTGATTCACATATCAAAATGGATGAATCTCAGAAGCATGCAAAGTCAGAAACCAGACACTGTATGATTGCATTCATAAGGAATTCTGCAAATGGCAAAATTTAAAGTGATAGAATTAGATCACAGGTTGCCTGGGGCCAAAGGGTCTTAGGAGGAATTGACTGCAGCAAGGATTTGGGGGCTCCTGAAATGTTTTCAGTCATGATTGTGGTAGTGATCACTCTAGGAAGGCTGATTGCCTTTTTTTTTTTTTTTTTTTTTAATAGGTGAAGGGCCTATTTCTTGATCACCTAATCTTTGCTAAGCTTTTTGGCCCTCAGGCCCACCCTATCCTGTTACCTTCAACTCTCCTGATGATAGCTTTAGCATTTCCTATTTGGTGCCTTGCTGCCCTGTTGTTGTTCCAGACATTTTCCTATTAATAAGTATTACTGAAAAACAGCTATTTAGGGTCTCAATCTCTCTGAACTGAGTTCTTTGTGTCCAAACTAATATTTAAAATGAATCCATGATAATACATTAAAGGCAGGGCCTAGAGAAGCCTTCATCCTAACACATTGGCAGAATAGTTATTATTAATATGGTCTAAGTTTTTAAGAGTCTAGACAAACTTCCTTTTTTGAAAACAAACTCCCCCTCTCTCATTTAGTGCTATAAATAAATTTATGCAGATTAAGGCCTGGATTTCTAATTTGCTAAATCAATCTCTGGGAATGGTCTGAGAAATCTGTATTTTTAAATAATTCCACAATTTACTTTATTGAAGAGCCAGGCTTAGAAACTACTGGGTTGAGGTATTGCTGACCCTATCTTTTAAAAATAAGTAAGTGAAATTTTCCTTCCACACCTTTATTTAAGCTTCACTAAGGTGCATATGTGCATATCTAATCAAAGGTCTTTGCAGGGCACCTGACTGTCTTTACCACAGTAGTCTTTTCACCTCTTTAAAGAAAAAATGGGGTATTAGAGCACTAGTTTTATTAAGATCCCACTATGTGCTAGATACTTTACAAGGGCTCACATTTAATCCTCATAGGTGATAAAAAAATGAGATTCAGATATTTTAAGCAACTTGCCCAAGGACATAGCTAGTAAGTAGCAGGAGTTTTGTATGTTTGACTTTAAAACAAGGGTGTTTTCCTTTATGCTGTATTACCTCTAGACCGACACAACAAATAAGGACCTTGTCATTTCTGCTGACTCATTTGCTCCTATCTTTCTCTGCCTTTCCATCCCTGGACAGGAACAAAAAGATAAAAGTCTCTTAGCACATAAGATGTCTTCATTTTAACAAAATTCTGAACCTTTTTTCCTAGTCATAAGTTTTTCAATAATTTGAGTCACTTGTTTGCCTCATGCAAGTGGGATTACTAGCTAGTTTCTGCTGACTTATACCTTAATCTAATTTGCAGTCATTCTTAATTTTGATTTCACATTTGCATGCAAGTGGCTAAATCTGCACAGCATCTAAACCTATGCTATTCAGTGAGGTAGCTGGGAGATAATTTTGCTATGTAAATTTGAATTAAATAAAACTTAAAATGCATTTCTTTAATCACATAAGCCACATTTCATATCCTGCAGCCACAAGTGACTAGTAGCTACTCTATTGAACAGAGCCAGTATAGAACATTTCTTTATTATAGGAAGTTCGTTCGGGCAGAACTGAAGTAGAAGTGGACATGCGTATGTCAGCTTCTTATAACAATGAAGGCAGAGTTTTGTATTTTCCTCTTCTCATGCTTTTTGGTTCTCTTATAAGAACCAAACAGGCCAAATCAATGGATCAGTTTGCAATTGCTATATCAAATTTAATAAAAAATTTTATTGACCAGAGTTTGAAAACTTTTTTGGATTATTTCTAGTGCTTGGTGTGGTGTCTTAAAGCACATGTACATAGATAAAACTTTGAAAAACTACCTTGTAGGCAACTGAGATACTACTACAACATGGAGCAAACCCTAACCAAAAAGATCAAAAACAGAAGACTGCTTTGGATGAAGCAGATAATGATAAAATGGAAGAGTTGCTAAAATCTTATGGTGCTACTAAAGTCAATAATAAAGATGAGAATTATGCTACAGTCACTGGTATGTATGGCAGTACTGCTTGCTATTTTATCATAGGTGATATCCTTGCTTTAAAAAATAACATGTTCACATTTGTAATTTAAGTTATTCCACAAGTAGGGATAGATGTTTCCTATTTGATTAAACTCTTTAAAAATCATTATTTTTAGAAATTAGCATTTTCAAGTTTGGTTTAATTTATAGATCATATGATTCTATTGAATTGGAGTTACATGTTAAAACCTGTGTTGTTCATTAATCAAACATTCATCTCCCCACCTTTAGGTTTGAGATAGAGGTGTAACTGAAACCAGGCAGATAGTTTACTTAGAGTGGGGCTAGAAGAGGGTAGGTAACATTATACTGAAGACTTTGCAACCAAGATTTTATTACTTCAAAATTTGTAATCATACATTGGTTGAATTCATGTCAATTTTCAACTGTTCTTATTCTAGAATATTAATATCCTACCTGTATGTGTGTTTAACATATATTACAATGAAAAATCTATATAATGGAATGTATAGCTAGGCAAAAATTTTATGAACCATTTTTTAGCAATAGTTTGTATTTTATGAAGTGCTGAGGAGAGGAAATTGTTTTTCATTTCCCCTCAAGTTTGAGCCTTGACTCACAGAAGAAGAAACTCCAAGAAAAAAAAGAGAGCGAGAGCGAGAGTGAAAAAGAGAGAGAGAGAGCCTTCCTGTGCCCTCACAATGAGGGAGAATGGGAAATGAGAACCCCTGTTGCACACTTGTGCCTTGCCTACCACCTTCCTCACCACTGATTTTCAAGTGAGGAAAAATTACCAATATATGATTAGTTAGGACCAAGGCTGTTCATTGTGTAATATTTTACTACTAGCAAGATGGATCGCATGTTGGTCAAGGTCAAGATTGTTGAAAAATTTTCTCTCTTCATTACCTGCCATCATACAGTAAGTCTATAGGGTGAGACCCTTTCTTATGTCCTCAGCCATTTCACTCTTCCTCTCCACAGCCATACCTAAGGTTCAGGTCCCATGATTTAGCTGAGCTCAGCATACCAGAGAAATGTTGCATCTTGAGTTATTTGGACTCTGTTATATATGTGCTGTGTCTATTCCCACATGTCTGTCACTTTTTGTATGTACACTTCTTGGTTAGGTACCCCAGAGGGATGAGGGATATAGGACAAATGGAAGTATGAAGAAAGGGACTCCATAGTGGGAGAAGGGTCCAAGAGAACTTTACAGAACAATGAGTCATAGTTATAAGAGTTAAAAACACAAACTTGGAGTCAGAGAACATCTGGTTTCAGTACTAGCTGTGTGACATTTGGCAACTTCCTGAACGTCTCTGAAGCCTCACTTTCTTCTTCTGTGAAATGAATATATCATATTGCCTACCTGAAAAAGTTCATAGGAAGACTAAGATGATACATAGAAGGTATTTGCCATTAATACCTTAATTAACATTAAGATACTATAATAACTGTAGATTAGTATCTTTCCCATTCCTATCACCATTAAAATTTATAAAAATGAAGCTACATTTTTGCATATTCTTATCTATTTTTTAACTTTTTTTTTTAAAGTAAAAATTCCTGCAACTCGGTCAAAAAGACAAAAACAATGTTTTTGTGATGTTGACAAAAATATTGGTCCATCTTCCCTTTCACACCAAGAAAAAACAAGAGAAAGCCTTCCTGTGGTGAGTAAAATTACAATTCTTTTCTTCTTCAGCTTAGAAAATGCCATTCTTTGTACCATCTAGCCATTGACTATTAGAAGCACTCTTTCTATTTTAAGGACACACAGGTTGTTGAAAATGTTTTTTGTCATAAGGAAATAGTTGAACAGAATAAGCCAAGAAAATATGCTGTATGGTTAACTCTCAGTTATCTGCATTGAATACTGAACTTTGTATTAGCTGCTGTCCATTATACCCAGCTTGTGTTTGGCTACTTCTTATCCTGCTGACACTGACACTGTCATGGTATATCTTCACTCACTCACTCGCAAAAGTATCTAGGATATATAGTACATACACAGGATTCTGCAACCCAGATACAGAAGAGGAAAATAACCTGTTTAGTTGTCTTGGATCCCATATGGCTTATAGTGATAGAGTATGCTATGAATGTCCATCATATTAAGCTAGAGTTTTGCAAAAACAATCTAGCAATTACTCAATAAATTATATACCAGTTTATAAAGATGGATATTCTCAGTTTGACAAAACCATAAAGTTTACTAGACACAAACTTCCTAATAAGATAGCAGCATAAATGAAATATTATCTTGAATAAAAGATTTGGCCCATTCCATACAAGATAGAAAAGAAAGTTGGCACCAGAAGATATTTTCTTTATGCTAACCTGTAGGTGGAGGCTTAGTCTGGGTATAAGTTTAGACCTTTAGTTTTCTTGTGTACCTATAAGCCATTCACTCTATAAGGAGGTAAACCTTAGACTTTTTGTTCGTTTGTTTTGCGTATTTGAATTTTATAGTTTCACTTTCATGCATTCAATAAATGACAGCAGTAAGATTACTAAATAATTAGATGATTTTATTGTGCTTATTGTGTGCATTTTTTATATCCCTGTGAACACCAAAGTAAAAATTTCAGAGTAACATACTTCGGAAGGCTTTGATGATCTACACATTTTTAAAATGAATATGCATGAGAATTTATGAAAGGATAAATGAGTTATCCATCAGTCATCCTTTATGGGGAAACAGCTATGTACACAGCTATGGGGAAAGCATATACAAATATAAAAACTATGCGACTGCCTACAAGTCCTGATTATCTTGATGAGGACACATAATGTATATGTCCTTATACCTATTAATGCTAAATTATAAAACTCTGAAACTCTTAAGTAATTCTGAGAAAAGAGAAATCAGAATGCATTAGATTAGTTAGTTTCTTGTATGATATATATAGTTTATATAATAATTAATATATTTATATAATAACTAATATTTATTGAGCTCTTACTTTGTGCTGACATTGTTCTTTAGCATTTTACCTGTGTTACTCATTTCAAACACAGAGAGGCTAAGTTCATTGCTGGAGTCACCCAGTTAGGAAGAGGTGGAGCCAAAATTCACCCACAGTCATTATGGTTCTGGAACCTACTCTAGGATTCTCATAAGAAAGAGAGGGATCTGGGCATTGTGAATCGAAGACATTCAGGGAAGGAAGATGAGTACAGACAAAGGCAAGAAGGGGTAGAATATCCTTTATATGTTTTTGAGGGAGTGATGTTTTATACTTCTAAGACTATGGGATTTTAGTTCTATCAGTAATAGTCATAAAACCTTGAAATGGACTGGTCACATTTATGTGGTCTTTAGATATTATGTGCTAGGTTTTTTTTCCCTGTTAGATGCCCATAATTTTAACAAAATGAGAAGTTATGATTCCTTGTACGGCTGCTACTCTCACATTCTAGGAGATTGTTTACTTTTTTTCCCAAATCTGTGACATTTATATAGTTAAGCTTACACAAAACATGAGCATAAAGAAAATGAACATTTTTAGCAGCATGTTATTTACTGTGTATTTTTGTCAGTGGCATGTTGGAGAGCATATCTACCCTCTTATTGTAAAGTTTCTGATATTTTTATCTGATAGCATGAGACCATCAGTGCCATTCTACAAGATATAGAAGAAAAACAGGAAAATTTACTAGTGTTTGAAATAAGAAACCCTGAAGATGCAGGTAAATATGTCTCTTACTCAAGTATGATTATTTCAGATATCTAGGGTCATTTCTACCTCATCTTCTTAAAGACATTTTAAAGTTTGCAAAGGCTGAAAAAGTGGTCTTCTTCATATATATGGAATTATCAGTGAAAATCAGTGATACAAACCAGTAGTTCGTATAATTGTTAACAAAGATCCTTCGATACGTAAGATCATGGGAGTAATTTGAGAGACATTCAGAACCATAATCAGAGATAAGCTGCAACTGGTGATGTGTTTAGATGAAGATATGACAAAAAGCATAGGATGATGACTAGAGATGAGATTATATTACTCGTTGGTTCCTTAGCTTCACCCCGCTATGGCAATCCTTAAAAATAGGTCAAATTTTTAAGGCAGATTTATAACGTTGAAAGTAAAACTTGGAATGGACCCACCAGTTGACCCAGCTATCCCACTCCTCAGTTTATACCCAAAGGTCTTAAAATTAGCGAAGTATAGTGATACAACCACATCTATGTTCATAGCTGCTCAATTCACAATAGCTAGAATGTGGAACCAACCTAGGATGTCCTTTAATTGATGAATGGATAAAGAAACTGTGGTATATATACACAATGGAATATTACTCGGCCATAAAGAAGAATAAAATTATGGCATTTGCTGGTAAATGGGTGGAGTTGGAGAATATCATGCTAAGTGAAATAAGCCAAGCCACAAAACCAAAGGCCAAATGTTTTCTCTGATAAGTGGATGATGACACATAATGGGGGTGGGGGTGGGGTCACAGGACGGGGACAAGAGAAGAATGGAAGAAGTATGGATGGTGTAGAGGAAAATGGAATGAGAACGGGTTGTGGGAGGAAAGATAGTAGACTGAGACAGACAGTATTACCCTGTGTATATGTAAGATTTTATGAATCGTGTGAATCTACATTGTGGAAAAAAAAGATATATTCCCTGCTGCATAATTATATCAAAATGGGTTCTACTGTCATGTATAATTAGAAAGAACCAATAAAAAAATCTATAAAAAATAAATAAAATACATATGTATAAAATAAAAAAGAAGAAAGTAGCTCTTTCTTCTACTAGATTTCTACTTTCTTCTAGTAGATTGAGGTCTGTATTTTAAAAGTTAGTTAAAAATAATTAAAAGTAATTTAAAATATCTCATCAATCTTTCATATATCAGGAGATAACTGTTAGTTCATTTTTTATCCTAATTCATGTTTGTATAGCCTTTTGAAAAAAAATTAGTTTCCTTTCAAATTATATCCATTCTACTTTTTATCCTAACCTAAAGCATGGTACATGTTATATTTTGAGGAAAACAATATAAAATAATTCATATACCCAAAATTGTATAGTTAATATATTTTATTTACTATTTATAATATATATGTAAGAGTATTTTTTAAAGTTTATAATGCTTTATTATAGAAGGCATGTAGACACACTTCAAAGAAGGGGATGTGCTGAAATTATTTATTCCTATCTCACCATAATATTTTGATGTATTTGTTCCCAGACCTTTTTTTTTTTTTTTTTTTGGTCTAAGAATATAGTTGTGCTTAAACCTCAATAAAACTATTAAAAATTATTTTGGTCATGCTGGATGTGCTATTTTTGCATTTTTTTTAATTATATGGTATGATTAGAAATTTCACTACGTAATACCAACAATAAATACATTATACCTGTGCCATAAATAATCTAGACACATCAAATATATTCATCTAACAATAACTTATGAAGTAGGAACTACTATTTTCCTTAATTTCCCAAATGAGGGACCTGATGACACCACATATTAGATGATTGACCAAGGTCATCCAGCTGGTAGGTGCTGGAGATGGTGTCAATAGTTGTTTTATTTTTATTTATTTATTTATTTTTATTTACTTATTGATTCATTGAACACAAATGGAGTACAGCTATTGTTTCACTGGTTGTACAAAAAGTAGAGTCACACCATCTGTGTGTTCATGCATGTACACAGGGCAATGGTATCTGTCACACATTCTGTTATTATTCTTACCCCCCCACCCTGACCCCACCCCTCCCTTCCCTCTATGCTATCTATCCTTCCTCCTTT
>JAJEJO010000629.1:632192-744809 GCA_020662805.1 Glaucomys volans
CCCCCCCCCCGCATTATGCATCATCATTCATTAATCAGAGAGACCATTTGGCCTTTGGATTTTTGGGATTGACTGATCTCACTTAGCATAACAGTCTCCAACATCATATTTTATTCTTCTTTATGGCTGAGTAATATTCCATTGTGTATATATACCACAGTTTCTTTATCCATTCATCTACTGAAGGGCATCTAGGTTGATTAGGGTTACATTCTTTTTCTTAAAGCCATTATTTTTAGTGGTTACATGTTATCATGTTGATCAATAAATGTTTCACTGTTTACTAAAATTTCCCCTTTTGTTGAACATTCAAATTATTTCCAGTTTTTGCTATTATGCTATAACATATAGCTTTTTCAAGATTTATGATTATCTTCCTAGGAAAGATTAGCAGAATTGGAATTATTGGGCCAAATTATATAAACATTTAAAAATCTTGGGCTGGGGTTGTGACTCAGCAGTAGAGCACTTGACTAGCATGTGTGAGGCACTGGGTTCAATCCTCAGCACCACATAAAAATAAATAAAGGTATTTTTCCATCTACAACTATTTAAAAAAATCTATTGATTTATATGGACAGATTGACTTCCTAAAGTATTATGTACTAATTTCCACTTCCACCAATATAACTTTAGTTTCTGCTTTTGTATATACTTCTAGTAGCATTAGAGTTTTTATTTAAAATAACCTTACTAGCTTAATGGGAAAAAAAGTCTCCTGTTTTTATTTGCCTTATTGATTTTCAGTGGGACTCTTTCATGGGTATTTATTATTTTGTGAAGTGACTATCTCTATTCTTTATTTATTCATCTCTTGGAGCCTGGTTATTTAATAGAATTATTAACCTCTTTTCCACCATAACTTCTACAAATACTTTTCAGCCATTTGACTTGTTTTTTGTTATAGTAAGTAGTAGTTTATGGGGATTTTTAATGTTTTTTTTTAGTTGTCAATGGATCTTTATTTTATTTATTTACACGTGGTACTGAGGATTGAACCCAGAGCCTCACACATGCCAGACAAGCATTCTACCACTGAGCCACAACTCCATCCCCTCGTTTGTGTTTTAATACATAAATTTTCAAATTCTGTGTAGTAAAAATCTATTAGCCTTTTTCTCTTCCTATATTTTTGAATACTTGAAAAATTAGAAACTTTTCTCTTCCCTTCACCCCCAAATTTTATAATTTAATTGTATTCTATTCTAACCAATATATTGAATCATCACGATCCCTTTATTTTTATCTCTCTGCCCCTTAGGTGAGGAGAGGTAAGGTGATGAAACGCTTATTTTACTACTCATATGGAGATTCCCATTTGTAAAGCAACACTTCTCTAAAGAAATATTTTTACAAATTTACCCCCCTACACATTCTGACATTTTTAATATATCTTTGATTTGACTGAGGGATCCAAGAGTCATGAATCTTGTTTTTGTACATTTCTTTGAAATTTTTCATATGGAAGTGGTACATTCACTTTGATATCTCTAATGCCTCAGATGAATGGAGACCAAAAATTGCCATTTTAAAATAATGCACATTTTCTAAGCACTTTAATGTATAATTCATCTGAAATCTCTGTTCTATGTATGATAGAAGGATAAGAATAGGGTGTTTCCCATATTACTACCCCATTTATTCACCCTTAAGTGTTGAATAATTCCTCATTCATATTGTTTTGTAATGTCTTATTAATATATATTAAAATATTATACATATTAGGATAAATTCTAGATTCTTTCTAACATACAGATTAATGTCTCTGATAAATAGGCATATAGTATCAAGTTACATGTAAAACATTTTATATCCTTTCTTATAGAAGCATAGAATATTTTAGATTATTGAGATGTTACTTTTGCCTGCAGTTTAAAATTCATTTAGAAAACCCAGTGTGACAGGACACATATGTAATTTAATTATCTTTTAATAAGCAGTATCAAATTTGTTAAACAAACATGTCTAAATTCTTAATGATTCTATACATTTTCCCCTTTGTTAACATGTGCACCACATGATGAAACTAATTCATTGTGATAGTATTAGGAAGATAGAAACCACTCTGGGGATACTGACTCTATACATTATCAAATCATTTGATTTGCAAAAGGAAATTCTGGAACATATTCCAACTGTGAACCTCTATCATCTGATAAAATGTGTCTTGGTCCAAAAATATTGAGCAAAATCCTTGAGAAACAAAACAAAAGTGAAATGAAAGTGTGTGGCTTTAAAAAAATAAAAGGAATTCATTTAATTCTTTTAATTTCCTACTTAGGAATCTGGATTTGAACATAATCCACATTTATATGTAAATACTTAATAGTAAGTTTGTAAGGTCTATAAAGTAACCTTATATGTCACATTTTGCTCTCTACTGCAGAAACAAAATAACATGATTCTAATGTTTAAGATTTTATAATATATAATTATAATAGTATATATATTTTAAAAAATAAATAATGTAAAATAAATTTCTGACACACACCTCAAAGTATTAACAGCAGTCTTCTTTTTGAAGTAAAATAAAAGAGAAGCAGAGGAGTGAGGACAGGGACTTTGACCTTTCATCTTTGTAAACATTATATTGTTTCCAAAAAACTTTTTACAATATTAGTGCATTACTTTTGTAAAAAATATTTTTGTAGTTGTAGATGGACAGCATGCCTTCATTTTATTTATTTATTTATTTATTTATTTATTTATTTATTTATTTATTTATTTTTAATGCGACTGAGGATCAAACCCAGTGACTCACACATGCTAGGCAAGTGCTCTACTCCTGAGCTACAGGCCCAGGTCTGGTACATTCCTTTTTTATATTAAAAAGTTTTGTTTTTTGTTTTTTGGGGATTTTTGTTTTGCTTTTTGGTGATGCTAGGTAATGGAATCCAGGGCCTTTAGGATGCTAAGCAAGCATTACATCACTAAGCTAAACCCCAGAGACACCCAAGGCAAACAGTTTTAACAGACAAAATACTTTTTTTGCTGAGTTTCCTTTATAGATAAGAAAGTTGACCATCTGTAAATTAAAAAAGAAATAGGAGAAAGAATTTTGAATGTTTTTACCATAAAGAAATACTTGAGGAGACAGGTAGCTTTACCCTGATTTGAACATTATACAATGTGCACATGTATCAAAACATAACATTATCTCATAAATATGTAGTTTTATGTGCATAACATTGTGTCATAAATATGTAGTTTTATGTATAAATTTTAGAAATAAATAGAAAATGTAAAATAGAACAGCAGAAATAAAAATCACTCATAATCTTACCACCCAAAGACAGCTATATTTTGCTGTTTTTTCCTACTTTTTTTTAACATAGCTGTGACCATATTACAATTTTGTTTCCTTGTTTTTTACTTAATATTAAAAAGAATCTTTCTAGCCTATTAAAACTCCTCATAAATCTAATCAAAATGGCTATATGGTTTCCCATGTGGCAGTGCCATTATTTACTAATAATTATTTTCATATTTATTTACTGAATAATTATTCTCCACTTTGAAGTTATGCTTCGATGGATGTTTTTCCTTTGATTCCTTTTGTTCTCCTCACAGCACATCACTTTCTCCATCATCACTATGAGTTTTCTGAGACCAGTGACCAAAGCAAGGCCCTGAGAATACAGATAAGGAAATTTCCTTTTATCTGTGTCCTGACCAACATGCTATGTGTTAAAGATCATTAAGCAAACTTGAAAGTGAATTAGAGAAATAATCCTTGAAATTTTGATTGAAGAAAAATGAAGTGCTTGAAGGATATAAAGGAAAAATAAGGAACTACTATTTTTCATTAGACTTAATACTTTCAGGCTAATTGTGAATCTTTGATAGTCTCTTTAACAAAGAGTGGAATATAAAGTTGCTTCCCATCTTGATCTGAAAGATAAGCTTTTTTTTCTCTCAAGAAAGCACATCCTTTGATGTTCTAGAAGTGGTAATATCTTGATGTCAGACAGTTCTTACCTCTATATAGTCTGTGTCTCTAGCCATGTTTTCACCATACATGGTCTGCTCTAGGGTTGTTGGGAATACCTTGCTTTGTGAAACTGGTGTGCTTCTGAAAGTAGTGTGCAGATAACCTTTGTCAAATTCAAACATTTGAAAAATATACCAGGTAACATTTTTATGTAAAGAACTTAAATGGTTTGTCATTTTATTGAAAGGAAGGAAGGATGGAGGAAGGGAGAGAGAAGAGCTGACCATAGAGGTCACATGACTAATCCAGGTTCTCAATGGGGTAGTAGAATAAGAATTTAGACTGGCCTGCTCATTATTGGCACAGTATTCTTACCAATACCTCAGGGAATTTCTTTAGAATTACATTATTAAACAATTTGATTTAGATATCTGGTCCATTAATATTGGGAAAGTGGGTACAGAATAATGGATTTTTTAAAAAATTAACAGTAGGACCAGTCCAGTATGACTATTTGCTGTCTTTAATTAGCTGACTTTATGTTTTATTACCATGTTTCTAGAGCAATACATTGAAAAGATGTTAGAAATAAAAGAGATTATGGATAATGTACTTGCCAAACAGAAAGCAGAAAGGGATGATCTGGCTAAAAAATACAGGTGAGTGAAAAAAATATGTGCTATGTGGTTTCTAGAACTTACGTTTTTAGCTACACTAATTGGATGAGGGCCTAATGGGATGCCTTCCAGTCATTGCTGTGAGCCCTGAAGGGGAATAGCAGGGCCCCTTCTGCTTGCTCTCTTCTGTGTTCTGGCCATGAGATGAACAATTTTCCTGTGCCACCCACTCCACCATAATGTTCTGCATGCTGCCTCACCATAGGCCCCAGAGTATCTTGAGGCCAACCAACCATAGACTGAAACCTCTAAAACCATGAGCCAAAATAAACCTTTTCTTTTTACAATTTTTTTATCTATTTGTTGAAGTAATGGAAAGCTGACTAACATAAATAGGCCTAGTCGCCGGGCGTGGTGGCGCATGTCTGTAATCCAAGTGACTTGGGAGGCTGAGTCAGGAGGATAGCAAGTTCAAAGCCAGCCTCAGCAACTCAGTGAGACCCTGTCTCTAAATAAAATACAAAATAGGGCTGGGGATATGGCTCAGTGGCCAAGTGTCCCTGAGTTAAATCCCTGGTTCCAAAAAAAAAAAAAATCAATAGGCCTAGAGTTTCTTAAGAATACAAACATTGCTTAGAACCAATGAATGCCTTCATGGGTTGTCTAATCTGTTACCACCATGGAGAATAATACTTTCCAGAAATTTTTTTTTTAACTTTATTACCTGAAATATTCAGAAAAGAATATTTAATATCTTAAGTTGTCTACAGTGAAGAATCTTATCAAAGCCTTTCTGGTCATGAATTCTACAGATTCTTAGCACACTCAATTTTCTAAATTTTATTTTAGTGTAAATGTTGTTTTGTTTCTTTTAGTGCAGTTGATTATTCTTAGGATTGTGTGTGTGTCTATACTTCTAATCCTTTAGGGTTCTTAAGGAATTTTATTCTGAGAATATTGATTATACACTTCTTATCCTTTTTTGAGAAGAATGTATCTTTTTTTGTTTGAGCATTTTTATTAGTTTGTAACAGACTTAGCTATATAATACCCTCTATTCTTTATTCACATTTAATTTTTCTAAATGTTTCCTTTTTATTCTTGTCTTATAATCATTTGACATCTATTACATATTCAGTTTTCTCTGAACTTATTTAAAAATTAGTTTTAAATTTTTTATTTCTAAGTCTACTATCTTCTCTCTCCATTTTGTCTTTCTCTATAGTAAGTTCCTTTTTTGCTTCCTGACTTGTTTCCCTGGCAGTAGCAAGCAAGTGAGCTTTTATGATCTATTGATGGGTAATTGACTGTGGGGTATGTTCTAGGGAACTTTAGAGTCTAGCTTTAATTTTCTTTAGTATCCTATGGTGAATTGTATGAACACCTAGAATTTTGTGAGCATTCTAGGGACTATCTAGAATTTTGGGAAGTTCTTTATAACTGGAGTTCCAGGTGTGTAAATTCTTAAGATTGCTATAAAATTTCAAATCTTGGTTTAGGTAATCAAAGAATTCTTGCTGTCTGAACTCCTTATTTTACAGAGTGTGTTGTATTAGTGTTTTTTATTTCTCCTTTAACTTCTTGCATTTTTTGCTGCTAGTTATTTGCTAAACTGATTTCTTCTTGCTGATTTTTCCTCTTATATATGACAACTTTTAACATAATTTGCTGGATGTTCAGTATTAACAACTCTATACTTTGATAAGGAAAGCAAGCTATCTATATTATTTCTTTTCATTAAAACAGCAGCTGTGGGGCTGGGGTTGTGACTCAGTGGTAGAGCGCTCACCTGGCACCTATGAGGCACTGGTTTCTATCCTCAGCACCACATAAAAATAAATAAATAAAATGAAGGTAGTGTATACATCTCCAACTAAAATAAAATTTTTTTTTTAAATTAAAAACAAAACAAACAAACAAACAAAAAACCCCAGCAGCTCTAAAATATGGTCTAAAGACTCGTGGTGGGTTCCTGAGACCTTTTCAGGGAACCTGTGAAGTCAAAACTATTTTTATAATAATACTAAGATATGCATTGCTTTCTTTTGTTCTTGAGTGTACAGTGGAATCTTCCAGAGGGGCCATCTGATGGTAATGGAGTGTGTGTGTGTGTGTATATATTTTTGTGTTTTAAAATTTTATCAGTTTTAATTTCTAAATTAAAATTTTTTAAAAAAATTAAGAGTACACACAGACCCTGAGGCCAAAAAGTTTTAGAACCAGTGGAAATGAAGAGTTTAATTTCCTGAAGCTCAATGTGGGATAAGTAGCCTTAGCCAAAATACAAAGATGTGGAGCTATAATGAGCCATTTCCTCTTCTGCAAGTCTCAAGATTCTGAGAGATTTGGTTTGGGGAAGTTGCACAAGATGATGCTTGTCTGGATAATTCCTCTAGACATGAAAGTGTCTCAAGATAGGTTCAAAGTACAGACATTACTCAATAAATTATTATTTCTCAGGTCTAGCCGAGGTATAATTATTCACAAAACAATCTTGTTCCTCTATAACTAAAGGAACCTGAGTGGAACTTACTATCAAATTTTACTTTCTAATATTTCTACTTAAAATAATAAGCAAAGGGCTATGGCTGTGGCTCAGTGGTAGAGCGCTTGCCTGGCATGTTCGAGGCCCTGGGTTTGATCCTCAGTACCACATATACATAAATAAATAAGTAAAATAAAAGTTCATTGACAACTAAAAAATAAATTAAAATTTAAAAAAACATTAAGCAAACCCCAAACTTAAAAAATGGTAATTCTCTTCAGCCACCAATTACTATCTTCCAATCAAAAACTGGTAATATCTAGATAGACAACATAAGTGTTGTTATCTTTTAGAGTTGAATCATAATCGATATTATTTATATATTATTTTATATTATTATTTAATATGGACATAAATCTGAATAACCTCATTGACACATCCTTTAAAAAGGCATACACACTGTTTTAGTCAGTTTTTGTTGTTGCTTCTGTGACCAAAAGACCTGAGAAGGACAATTAAAGAAGGAAAATTTTATTTTGGCTCTTGGTTTCAGAGGTCTCAGTACATAGGTGTCACGAGCAGCCGGTAAACTCCTACGATGTGCTCCTCTGGTTCGTTCTGGGACAAGGTCGCAACTAGCGGGGCCCTACTGGGAAGACACAAACGACTCACCACAGCAAGCTGGTGCACGAGGCTGTTTATTGATGCCATCTCAGGTCACACAGTTCCTCCGGACGCAGAGTTGTTGGAGAGCAGAGTGGCCAGCGACGCAGGGGTGGAAAATGCTCTGCCTCCTTCAACCGTCTGGGGTTCTTATACTCTCAAAGGGTCGTACCCCCTCGCTTGTTTACTTTCCATTAGTTCCAATAGGTAACTCATGTAAACACTCTTATCATGACACTGCACACTCTAAATCTCTTACTCCAGCTTAGGGTTCACTCATTAGCATACTACGTAAACACACCATATCTCTTATTGCAGTTTAGGGTTAACTCATTAGCATACTACGGAAACACTTCACTTCAAGTAAACACTTGCTCTAAGCAAAACAACTTATTCATAACAAGATGGCGTTGGTCATGCTCCATACAATAGGTAACCAACTCCATAGCTCTGGGCCTGAGGTGAAGCAAAGCATCATGGTGGAAGGGCATGGCCAAGTAAAGTAGCTAAGAACATGGCAACAGGAAACAGAGAGCAGAGAGTTTCACTTAACCAGGGACAAAATATATACTCCAAAGACATGCCCCTATTGACCTACTTCTTCTAGCTACACCCTGCCTGCCTACAGTTACTGCCCAGTTAATCAGCCGATTAATGCACTTAATAACCCAGTCATTTCACCTCTGAAAATTCTTCCATTGTCTCACACATGAGCTTTTGGGGAGCACCTCATATCAAAACTATAACACTCACCTTAAGTAAAGGAGTTTCCTCTCAGTGGAAATGCATCGCAAAGGTAGACTTTTGAGTACTTCAAGCTGATTAAAATTGAGACAGGGAATTTTTAACATGTAAAATAACTGATAAAACAGTTTTGTACTGTTTTTGTTTGTGTTTTCCCTCTTTCTGTTTCTTCTTATAGGGTATCCATAGAGTCATTTAAGCATGGAGCCCTGAGAGAACAGCTGGCCAATTTGGCCACAAGACAGAAGAGCCTTTTAGTTGTGGCAAAGAAACAGAAAAAAATAAGACTGAAAATTCAAAATTATAAGAATGTCACAGCATTGTCTGATCCTAGTTTAAGGACTTTGCCATCCAGCCCACCTATCTTCAGTGAAAAGGACAACAAAGAGCTTACCAGTCTGGAAAATTCAGTGCAGCCCCAATCAGGTTCACTTTCTCTTGTCAATATTGCTTCTGGAAGCATTCAAGAAACACCATTGTCTCTGAAAACTTGGCATGACAGCCGTAATACTAATCTTTGTGCAGATTCAGAGGCAGTAAGAAGGGGAGAATCTTCTGGAAGTGAGATGAATTCTAAACAAAATGATTGTACCTTGGATGAGTTATTGAAATCTAGACATCCAGACGGCACTGATAATATTAAATTATCATCCGAACCTGTTGCTTTCATTGCTCAGGCAGAATATGCACAAAAAGATAATGATCATACAGAAACTACAACCAAAGACCGTGAATTATATAGTCCTTTTGCCATAACTGGCACATTAAATGGTTCTGAACACACAAGTATACTTTCCCAAAAGAATACCCATCCATCAACTGTTATTTGGGACCAGGACCTTTCCCGGTATGATCCAAAAAGAGGAAACAGAAAAACAACTTCCCAGCAACCACCTGGGGGGGCATCAGAATCCTGGGCACATCAAGGCATTGCTGTCTCGGACACTGATGTTGTGCATCAGATGAAACAAAATCTTGAAAAACCAGCTTCTGCTGTTCCACATATAAATCACAGTCAGATCTCTTCTTCCTCTGTGTCTGGCCATCAATATACTATTAAAAAACCTTCAAACTACAGCACAGCTCCTAAAAAGAAATGTATGCAGATAAAAGATTTGATATTACTAGGAAGAATGAATCCAGGAAATAACATTCTGGAATTTAAAACACAGGTATTCTATAATTTTTTTCTCTAAAACTATGTAAATTTGTAATAAGTAAATGTTGCTGTCACATGGTGTAAGTATTTAGGAAAATGGAGTTTGGCTAGGTTTCCTAAATGGAGAGATACAATCTTTGTATTCTTAGCAAGTGAAATCATGCTTGTGGAATTGCCCTAATATATTTCAGTCACAGCACCTTTGGGTCCTAAACCAGAACTAGTCAATTATATTGTAGCAGGAAGGATTTAAGAACAAGATAAAAATAATAAACTTGAGCTGTCATTAGTTCCATAATTTTAAGAACTACCACTATACTGCTAAAGCATGCCCTAAAGGGATATGTATAAATTCATCTTCCATAGAAGTTCAGTTTAGAACCCAGGAGTAGCTTGGAGTATGGGTAAATCTGACTCAATTAAAACAATATTACACATACACAAAAAGGGAGGAGAAAAAAAGGTTTTGTTGGATATGCCTATAAAAAAGGCTACCTCTCCTCCTTCTTTACATGCACTTTTTTAAAAGAGGAATTTAGAGTGGCAAAGATCACAGAGTCCTTGAATGCCTCTTTGCTTATAGGCCAATCTGATAATTCAATCTGAACTAATTAAAATTTAATATGAATGACCTCTGTTTCCAGCTCTGCTCATTTCTGGATAGTAAAGCTTTCCTTAGTTAATAAGCTTTACTTATAATTTTCAGTCAAAATATTTTCATTTTAAAGCCCCAAATTATAGTTCTAAGACTGAATTAGTGGCTTGATCTCAGATCCCTCAATATTCCAATTTCTTTGTCTGCCAAACAATTTGTTGTTAAGTGGTGCCTACTTAGATTAGCCAATGCAGCTCAAATTTTAGCAGATTAGTTACATTAACTCAAATTTCAACAGTCGAGGTAACTTCTCCAAATTAGCTGTAATAGAATGTTAGTAGAGATTTTTCATATTTCAACTCTTTTTCTTTAACAGCTTTATTGAGTTATAATTGGTATATGATATACTTGCACATAATTGAAATACTCAGGCCGGGCGTGGTGGCGCACGCCTGTAATCCAAGCGACTTGGGAGGCTGAGTCAGGAGGATCGCGAGTTCAAAGCCAGCCTCAGCAACTTAGAGAGGCCCTAAGCAACTCAGTGAGACTCTGTCTCTAAATAAAATACAAAATAGGGCTGGGGATGTGGCTCAGAGGTGGAGTGCCCCTGAGTTCAATCCCTGGTTCCAAAAAAAAAAAAGGAAATACTCAATTTGGTAAGCATTTGTATGCACCTGTGAAACGATGATCACAAGATAATGATCTATCCGTTAGCCTCAAAAGTTTCTTCTTGCCTTTTTGTACCCTGTCTTTATACCACTTCTTTCCCTTACTGATCCCTGACAATTACTGGTCTCCATTCTTCTTCTACACATTTGTTTACAATTCCAAGAATTCTGTGTAAGTAGAAATATACTTTATGTATTTATTTTTGTCTGACTTCTTCTGAATGTAATTATTTGAGATTCATCCTTATAGCATGAATCAGTCATTCATTCCTTTTATGTTGCTGGATAGTAGTCATATATACATATATCTGAGATCAAGCCACTAATTCATTCGTCACTAATATCATATATATAATATATATATATATATATATAAAGTTTGTTTATCAGTATCTCTGTGATAGACATTTAGATTGTTTTTAGTTGTTGACTGTTGCATATAAAGCTACTATGAATCTTGGTGTACCAGTTTTGGTATGACATAGACTTAATTTTCTTGGGTAAATACCTAGGAATGGAGTTGCTGAGTCATATGGTAATTGTACATTGAACCTAAAAACTTGCCAGAGTTGTTTGTAAAATTTTTTATTTCCATCAGTTGTGAATGAGAGTTCTAGTTCCTCAATATAGTATGATCAACCTTAATTTTAGCCATGCTACCATGGAGTGTAGATGTGTGTACTGTGATATAACCTGTACATCTGTATAGTAGTTTATCACTGTGGTTCTAATTTTGCATGCCCATAATGATGAATGATGTTGAATGTCTTTTCACATGGTATTTGCCATCCATATTTATTCTTTGATGAAGTGTCTGTTCAAATCTGTTGAACATTTTTTATTGGTTGCTTATTTTCCTATCATATTTTGTGATACATATACAAGTACATATAGATGCATGTCTTTATCAAACTTATACTTTCTAATTATTTTTACTATACTATGGCTTGTCTTTTCATTCTTTTAATATTTTTTTAAAAAATAGAAGCCTTTAATTTTGATACAGGCTAATTTATCAGTTTATTCTTTCATGTATTATGTTTTTCATGTCCTATTTAGTAATTATTTGTCTTACCCAAAGTGAACAAGTTCTATTTTCTTCTAGAATATTTAGTTTTAGGTTTACATTTAGGGCTATAATCCATTTTAATTAATTTTTGTATGTAATACAACATAGGATCCTCATTCATATTTTGAATTTGAATATCCAGTTGTTCTACCAACATGTGATGAAAAAATAACCCTCTTTCTGTTGAATCGCCTATATATATTTGTCAAAAGCCAATTATTCATATATATGTCCCTGTTCTGTTTCATTGATCTATTTGCCGATCTTTCCATCAATACTAAACTATCTTGATTATTGTAGCCAGAGATAAATCTTGAAGTCTAGTAGTGATGTCTTTCAGTTATGTGCTTTTCCAAAAGTGTTTGGATAGGTCCCTTGTAATTATATATGAATTTTAGAATGAGTTTGTCAATTTCTATCCCAAAAAAGCTCCCTTTTTTTTTTTTTTTTTTTTTTGGTTTTTTATTAAACATATAGGTTAATTAGGAGGAAATGACATCAAAATAATATCGAATTGTTCAGCCCATGAATGTGGTATGTCTTTCCACTTATTTAGGTCTTTATAATTTTTCTCAGCAGTGTAGCAGTGTATAGGTTTTTCACATCTTTTTTAAGATTTATCTATTCTTAAAGTATTTCATTTTTTTGATGATAAGTGATATAGTTTTAAAATTTCACTTTTTGGTTGTTTATTGCTAATATATAGAAACTGGTTTTTATATACTGAGATACTGTACTGCAACCTTCCTAAACTTACTAGTTCTAGTAAATTTTTGGAAATTCAATTGGATTTTCTATATAAATGATCATATTGTCTGTCTATGGATAAATGTCTGTGGATAAAGATAGTTTTAGTTCTTTCATTCTTTTGAATGCCTTTTATTTCTTTTTGTTGCCCTACTGCACTGGCTAAAACCTCCAGTACAGAGTGGAAATAAAGTGGTGAGAGCAGACTTGTATTTTCTCCCCAATATAAGATTACTTTACTTAGGGAGAAATATTTAGTCTTTTACCATTAAGCATAATGTTAGCTATAGGTTTGTCATAGATGCCCTTTATCAGACTAAGGAAGTTCCTTTCTATCCCTAGTTTACTAATTGAGTATTTTAATCCTGAAAGGGTATTGGATTTTCCCAAATGCTCTTTCTGCATTGATTGAGATGATCATGTGGGATTTTGTTGTTCTATTGATATGATGTATAATCAGTCATTGGTATGATTGATTTGATGTATATATCAATTAATGTTAATTGATTTTTGGCTGTTAAACCAACATTGCATTCCAGGGATAAATTGCACTTGGTAATTCTATATGATTCTTTTTATATATTAATAGATTTGATTTGCTAGTATTTTTAAAATTTTGCATGCATATTTGATAATATTGTATGTAGTTTTCTCGTTTTGGTGTCACACCAAATTAGAATAAGCTCAAAAGTGTTTCTTTCTCTTTTTTTAGAGGACTATTTTAATATTTTATTAAATAATATGTGCTTATATCATTTACAAAATACATTTTACAAACATTTTATTTAAAGAAGCTTAAAAACAAAGTATATTTAATGTAATATTATTATTATTATTTTTAGTATTAAAAGTGTTTCTTTTTTCCTGTTTATTGGAAGAGTTTGTGACAAACTGGTATTAAGTCTTCTTTAAATGTTTTGTAGATTTAACAGTAAAGTCATCTGTGCCTGGGCTTTTCTTTTTGGATATATATGTTTTTATTACTACTTCAATTTTTTTGTTTTGTTTTGTTTTGTTTTGTTTTTGGTACTAGGGTTGAACCGAGGGATGCTTAACCTCTGAGCCACATTCCCAGTGCGTTTTATTTTATTTTATTTTATTTTATTTTATTTTTTTTGCAGTGCTGGGGATTGAACCCAGGACCTTGTGCTTACAAGGCAGGCACTCTACCAACTGAGCTATATCCCCAGCCCTTTATTTTTTATTTTGAGACAGGGTCTCAAATTGCTTAGGGCCTTACACAGTTGCTGAGGCTGACTTGGAACTTGCCATCCTCCTGCCTCAGCCTCCCAAACCACTGAGATTACAGGTGTGTGACACCATGCCCAGGTGTTTAAGGTAATTAAATGTGTGTGGATTAAACAATCTTATTTCAAAGTTGATTACTTTAGTTATTTCTTGTTGTTAGTTTTGGTAGTTTGTGTCTTTCTAGGAATTTGTCCATTTCACCTAATTTATTATCATATAGTTATTCATTGCATTCTCTTAAATCCTTTTTATTTCCCTAAGGTCAGTAGTAATGTCCTTACTTTCATTTCTGATTTTTGTCATTTGTGTCTCCATGCTTGATTTTTAGTAGTCTTGCCTAAAGTTTCATGAATTTTGTTGATCTTTTTTAAAAAAATCAAGTTTTGGTTTTGTTAACTTTCACAACTGTTTTTCTATTGTCTGCTTATTTATTTTCACTCTATTATTTATTTTCTTTGACTTGTTTTGTGTTTAGTTTCCTCTTCTTTTTCCATTATGTTAAGTCAAAGGTTGTTATTGAAACAGTATCTTCTTTTCTAGTAGAGGCATTTCTATAACTTAAATATTCCCCTCTATTTGCTTTTATTGTATCCCCTAAGTTACAGTATGTTGTGTCTCATTTTCATTCATCTCAAAGTATTTTCTAATTTGTCTTTTGGATCAATTCTCTGATCCATTGATTATTTAGAAAATATGTTCTTTGATTTTCATGTAATAGTGAGTTTCCCAGTTTTTTTTTTCTGTTATTCATTTCTAATTTCATTCACGTTGTTGAAAAACATGTATTACTTCAATTCTTTTAAATTTGTTGAAGTTTAGTTTATGGCTTAGATAGTAAATGTCCTGGAGAATGGTCCATGTGTACTTAAGAATGTATATTCTGCTCTTATGTTTTCTATAGGTGCCTGTTATATCTAATTGGTTTATAGTGTTCAATTCTTGTCTTTCTGTATTGATTTTTGTCTATTTGTTTTATATAACTCCTTATTGAAAGCAGGATATTGAAGTCTCTAACCATTCTTGGCAAATTGTCTATTTTTCCCTTCCTTTCTGTTAATTTTTGCTTTCTGTGTTTGGGTACTCGTTTGTATTTTAAGTACATATGTATTTATAATTTTTTTATGTTCTTGTTACATTCACCCTCTTAACCTTATATAATGTCCCTTTTTATCTATAGTAACAATTTTTGTTTTAAGGTCTATTTAAGTCTATTTAAGGTCTGATTTCAGTATAGCCATTCCATTTTTCTTGTGGTTGCTGTTTGTATGATATACTTTTTTATCTTTTTACATTCAATTTATTTATTTCTTTGAATTTAATATCTGTCTCCTGTATGCATTATATAGTTGGATCTTGATGTTTTAATCCAATATGAAAATAACTACTTTTTAATAAGATTGTTTAATCCACACACATTTAATATCATTAATGCTGTTGGATTTAGGGTCTATTAATTTTTTATTGGGTCCCATACAGTAAAATTTGCCTCTTGAATTTTGAATATGTTTGTAGTCTTATGAATATTTTGGAAACTTGTTCTTGAAAATGGTTTCATTCTTTTGAGTCTTGTTTTTGAGATTTGTTAGACAGAATTGGAGCAGTGTCAAGTCTAGGACTAGTTATTTTCCACTACTGAAGCAAGATTCTTTTATGCACTCCATTAATGCCCCATCAGTCTGAAGGTTTTTCTACTCTTGGTGGTAGGGATCCTACTCCCTTCCTTCTGAGAGCACCGGGTGTCAGTACCTCTGATTCTTTCAAAGTGGTTCTTTTTCTATCCTTGGTCAATTTCCTTACACATATACATTGATCTCTTTTCAACTGAAATGCAAAGAGAACCCTCGGGCTGGGGATGTGGCTCAGTGGTACAGTGCTTGCCTGGCATGCCTGACACACTGGGTTCAATTCTCAGCACGACATATAAATAAATAAAATAAAGGTCCATTGACAACTAAAAAATATATTTAAAAAAAAAAGAGGACCCTCTAAAGATTTAGAGTTTTCTCTTTAGTACCTTTTCCTCCAAACTCTGGCCTCCTCTGTCCCTAGACTCTGCTCTGTCTTCTCAACTCATGGTGTCCACAGGCTTTACCTAGATTCCCTTTCTCTGTACCATGACCTGGAAACTTTCTCAAGGTGGTATGCTGGGACAATTATAGGGTTCACCACAGTAAGTTATCATCTCTCAGATATCATTGTACTTTGTTGCCTGATTCTTGGCATCTTTTAAACCATTGGTTCATGTGTTTTGTATTCTTCTTTTGTTTTGTTTTGTTATATCAAATGTTAGAGTAAATCTGATCCCTATTATTTCATCATGGCCAAAAACAAAAGTTCATACACTTCACCAATTTTTATCTTAATGTTTGTTTTATTTTTTTACTTCAGGAGACTATCCACAAAGCCAGTGTTTTATTAAGTGGTAAAATTAAGGTCGAAAATGGTCAGATTTATCAAAGCCCAGTCACTTGGCTCAAGGATCTTCTGGGAGGTGACAGTTACGTGACCTGGAATTATGCTTGGAGTAAGGTGGGTCATTCTTAAGTTTATCTTTAATTTCATATTTAAATGAAAATACATATTTTATGAAGCAACATTTAAAAAAGCAATTTGGAAGATCTCTAAGCTAGTTTTTGTCCTCATATGTCTCTTCTGTGACGTGCTACATGCTTTCATCTACACTATGTTTGTCAAAATTCCCATGAGCATGGCTGTGCAGCTCACTGCACCTCCCTTCTTTGCTCCTTCTCCAGTCACAGAAACTTCATTGGCTGTAATCTTCCATTTTTATCCTTTCAAGAGATTTCAGGACTTTATGACTTCATATAGAAAATTTGGGACTACTAGTGTATAATATTTTAGTTTATGTGTGTTATTGTTCTAATGAAATAAAGCAAAATATTAACCTAAATACAAAAGTACATTTTACTTTCATTTTTGAACATAGCATTATTTGCATGTTGCTAAACAATATTTTCCTCAAAAAGAAATATTTTCATTCAGACCTCACAGATTTAGTAGCCTCTCTCAGTTTTGACTTCTGAGTCATAAGCCAGTAATGACAGATACCCTGTGGTCCACTGTTCATCCACCTCCAGATGTCTGGGGTACCATCTCAGGAACAGTCTTATAATGTCTCACTCAAAAAGACGTGAATCATCAGATCCAACATTACTGTTTATACCTTTAACCTCCCCTACCATTGCATTAAGCCTCAGTGTACCAATAATAGGAGGCACAGCTTCTCCTCTTTTACCATCCAGCCCAGTTCGGTCAGTCTTCCCTCCTTGCTCCTGCTCTCCCCCAAACTCTGTGCTCCTACTCTGCATTCTGTTCTTGTAGACCATTGGAGCAGGTGCTTCTGGCACTATTTCAGTTCCTTCACTTACATCAGCACATTCTAGATTCTGTGTGCTATATAATCTCTCTGACTTTCCCCACCTGAGGTTTTTTTCTTTCCCTATCCCTGTAATCACCAGATCATCTGCTTTTTATTCACTTTAGCACCTTTGCCCAGTTCTTTTCATGGATTGATAATTTATATTAAATGACAGTAATTAACATCTTATACATGATAATCCCTTTGTATTAGAGGATTTTTAAAAGTTTTCTGATAGATTTTTACTGTTTTGTTAAAACATGCTCACGGCATTAATATGGTACCCATTGCTGTGGCCTTGATTCTTTTGGCATGCTGAGAAGACTCCATTCTCCCACGCTTTTTCTCCGTTGGAACCACTGCGTTTCCTGCCTTTGAGTAGCTGGCTGTGATGTCATTTGGCCCTCACAGGTTTCTAATGCCTCTTTTGCATATCACATTGCTTCTAGTGTTTTCTCAGAAATGAAACCAATTAGAGTTCTAATGTTTAGCACCTATGTGATAGTGAAGTCGACTGCAAACGTGGACACTGAAAGTAGAACAACTCTTGGGTATATGATATTCATAAAGATTATCTGAGCAGGTTTAGATTACTTTCCTTTTTTCGATTATCTCTAAAAATGAAAGCAGAATTTTTAAAATTTCTATTGGACATTCATGTACTTTTAGTAAATACTCCAAGCTGAGAAATACGATCCCAGTGAGTTTCTCATAATATTTAAGTCTCTTTTAAAATCTTTTCTTTTAAAGTTTATTACAGAAACCTCTGCCTCTTCTTGTCTGAGAGGAACTCCTGAATTCATAGACACTTCTTGATGAACTTTTCACTTCTCTAGTAAATGTGAACATTGTACTGACTAGTTCTGGAAATGTTGATGGGGGTATGGGGCCAGGAATGATTGGTTGTGAGGCATGAAATGCTAGAAAGGTATGTCTGCTACAGAGTACTGCATCAGATAGTGAAACATCACTAGGTACAGAAATGACTCATACCTCCCACCCAAGCAGCTGGGCTGCTGTACATCTTTGCTGAGGAAATTCTGGTGCTTATTCTCAGTGGGCATCATTTATTTCTCTTGCTACTTCTTCCTCCTAGCTGTCAGATACTGTTCTAATATGGCCAGAGCAATCTCTGAGTAGGAGACAGGATACCAAACTAGTTCCTAGTTCTACTTTTTAGAAGTTATTTGATCTGGGCAACAGTTTTCTATCATAGTTGTGCATTAGAATTACTTACAGAGCGTAGAAGGGCTTTTTAAAACTAACAATGTCTAGTGGACCCCAGCTCAAAGCTTCTGATCCCATAGTCTGAGTTGGGAACTAAATGGCAGTATTCTTAAAAGTTTTCCAAGTGATTCTAATGTTCAACCTGGAGTGACAGTCTAATCTAGGACAAATCATTTAACTTGGTCTTCTAGTTCCCTACACATAATTTTTCTGCATTTATTAACAGTGGCACAAGGGAGGCCCCATTTCTTTCATTGGAAATAAGTTGCCCTGAACTCAAAAGAACACACAGTACCATCCAGCCACCTTTATCAATATATAGCCTCAGTCATAGGCAGCAGAAATGGCCCACCTCTACAGGAAAATGCCTTCTATTCTATGATCATCACATTAACATGCTGGATCGCGTCTAATTTCAGAAATTAGGTTGACTTGACCCTGGTTCGGATCTGGATGGGAGGGAAATTGCCTTTCAGTGATGTGATTACCATATAAAAATTATAAGAATCATTATAATGGCAATGGCAGTTCATTTTTGGAACTTCCTGAGAGTGAAGTGATGAAGTTGAAAAGTAGGCTGCCTTTTAGGTTGTGACTCAAGGAACACTAGACAAATACCTTGTGCAAACATACTTCCTAACCAGATGCCTTGCTAAATTTCCACCCTGATAAATTCACTCCTTTGGAATTAGTGTTGACTTTCCTCTTTCCCTCCACCCTCACATACTTTTATAAAAGAAATTTATCCAACTACCATAATTAGGAATATCAATACATAGATAGGTTGGGGACAGGAATATAGAAAATGATGAACATTGTTCATCTGGACAGATAACCTAATTCAGTCAATTACTCTCAAAGTGCCTTAAACTTCCTACAAACTTAGCTTCTTCTCAGCTGTGTTATAGAAGAGAAAGAAGGAGATGTCTAGAGAAATGGATCTTTTTAAAAATAAAAATATCTAGGAGTTATGAATTCTGAAAACATAAGTACTGGAAAGGACCTTCTCTTGCCTCCTGCTGAATAGAGTTTTGGGGCAGGAGGAAAGGAGTCTGGAATTGAATTGGGAGGTATGTATTATGGTAATGAACTTTACCTGAAAATTCACTTCCCTAGAAGGCAATTCTTACACTTTGAAGTGACTTTCTGTCTTGTATTCTGAACTCCTAAAGAAATATTTTATTTGAGAAATAGTTTCTTAACCAAAATGTCTTTTGTGTTATAATGAATCTGAAAAATTTTTTTTCTTTTGTTTCTTTGCCTTTATTCCCATCCTGAGATTTAAAAAAAAAAAAAAGAAAAAGAAAAAAAACAAAAACAAAAACACCACTACCCTTTCTTCTTTCTTCTCTTGGGGGAATTGAAAATTTTAGGACTTGCTTCTTAAATCTTACAGATTCCTATTAATCGATACTAACAAATAGTTTTCTGAAGACATGTGAAAAACAGACTGATACTTTGAAAAATAAAATGGACTCCCATCAGGGAAGTAAATTTTTGGATACCTCTTTAATATTCAAAGGTGTCATGGTTTAGATATTAAGTGTCCCCCAAAAGCTCATGTGTGAGACAATGCAAGAAGTTGTAGAGGAGAAATGATTGGGTTATGAGAGCCTTAACCCAGTCAGTGGATCAAATCCCGAATGGGGATTAACTGAGTGGTAACTGAAGGCAGGTAGGGTGTGGCTGGAAGAGGTGGATCATTGGGGGCATGCCTTTGGGGTATATGTTTTGTATCTGGTGAATGGAGCCTCTCTCTCTGCTTCTGGATCATCAGGTAAGCCACTACCCTCCACTGCACACTTCCTCCATTGAAGTTCAACCTCACCTCGAACCCCTGAGGAATGGAGCCACCTATCTATGAATTGAGACTTCTGAAACTGTGAGCCTTCAGATAAACTTCCTCCTCTAAAGTTGTTCTTGTCAGGTCTTTTAATCACAGTAGCAAAAAGCTGACTAAAGCAAAAGGCAATCAGGAGGTTGAGACAGGAGGATCACCAAGTTCAAGGTCAGTCTCAGAAACTTAGTAAGGCCCTAAGTAACTTAGTAAGACCCTGTCTCAAAAAAAAAAAAAAAATATAAAACTCAAAACTCAAAGGCAGGTAATGTTTTGTATTTTTTTCTTGATTCATATTAGTATATAAGGTATATAGAAACATTTGTTATAGCAATTAATAATGACAGTTAATATTGTACTTTATTTCTTCAGGCAGTCTTACCAAAAGTTAATTAATAATCTCACTTGTCTCATTAATCCCATTTCTGGAAGAGGGATTTTCTGAATCATCCACCTCACATAAGTACAGGTGAGCACACACACACATGTTGCACACACCCTGCTTCTTCCCCACCTTCCTTTTTCCTTAAGTCTGCTGTGAGGGAATCAGCACAGGCTAATATCTGAGGAATAATGGACCTTTGGCTATAAGAGTTTCAAGGAAAACCCCAGTGGCCTTAGGACAAAGCACTCCTGAAGCTACCTTTTAAAAAAGCAAGAACACAGCAACCTACAAGTAATCTCATTGAACACAGCTTATACTAAACTCTCTCTCTTACTTGTTCTCATCTGGGGGAAAATGCAAAATTTCTCAGAGCATGAGGCCATGAAGGCCGAGAACCTAAGAAGCTAGACTCCAGCTCTTCCTACCATGCCTCTGTCAGAGTAGGCACGTGTGAGCTACATTTGGATCCTTAATAAGATTTTCAGGATTCGGTTTGGGCTATATGAAATGTGATGACCGTTTGCACTTTTGCTTTAGTCAGCTGGAGCACAGACACTAATATGAAATGTAATTTCTATACATTCAATCAACAAATATATGAAAAATGTTCATCCTCTCTAGCAATTAGAGAAATGCAAAACAGGACTACACTGAGATCCCCTCTTACTCCAGTCAGAATGGCAAGCATCAAGAATATGAGCAACAATAAATGTTGTCAAGGATGTGGGGAAAAGGGACACTCATACATCGCTGGTGAGACTGCAAATTGGTGTAACCACTCTGGAAAGTGGTATGGAGATTCCTCAGAACACTTGCAATGGAGCCATCATTTGACCCAGCTATTCCACTCCTCAGTTATACCCAAAGAACTTAAAATCAGCATACTACATTGATGTAGTCACATCAATGTTTATAGCAGCTCAGTTCACAATAGCTAAACTATGGAATCAATCTAGGTACCCTTCAAAAGATGAATGGATGAAGAAATTGTGGTCAGTATACACAATGGAATATTACTCAGCCTTGAAGAAGAATGAAATTATGGCCTTTGCTGGTAAATGGATGCAACTGTAGAATATCATGCTAAGTGAAATAAGCCAATCCCAAAGAATCAAAGGCCAAATGTTTTCTTTAATATGTGAATGCTAATTCATACTGGGGGAGTGAAGAATAGAAGTATTTTGGACTAGACAGAGGGGAGTGAAGGGAGGGGAGGGATCATGGGGTAGGAATGATAGAATAAATCGGACATTATCACCCTATGTGCATATATGATTACATGACCTGTGTAACTCTACATCTGTACAACCAGAAGAATGAGAAGTTATACTCGGTTTATGTATGATGTGTAAAAGTGAATTCTGCTGTCATGTATAACTAATTAGAACAAATAATAAAAAAAATTAAAAACAAATGCAATTTCTAAAAGTGACCTACGTTTTGAGGTCTTTTCACTAATTTATTCAATAAACCCCTCTACTTTGTGAAAGATACACTTTAATTTGGTGGATTTTCTTGAAGTTGTGTTGTTCATATGTCTGAATTACCTCTAGTGGTATGTATAAGCCACCTTATATTACCCAGTACTAACTGATAAAAATATACTTTTTAAAGTATGAGATAAAGGTACCAACATCCTAAGTCTGCACTTTAATTAGCATACAAGGTACATTAGACATTGTCAGGGCATAGCCCATGCAAAATCCATTGTCTATAATTATTGGTTGTTTGGAGAACTGACAAATGACATTCAGGAGCCTTTTCTCTCCTTTTTTTTATTCCCATATGAATAAATGAGGAGGGATGCACACTGGACAAGTCAGATATATCCCATTTCCTAATCTGGCTTTGTTTGGTGATGGGATTGAGCCCAAAGGGTGCCTATACTTTACAAGTCCCCTATACCTTCCTCACCCTGTTCAATTTAACAAGCATTCAGTACGTGCTAAATGGTATACCAAATGCTTTTCATGCCTTTTATCTTTTAATCCTCCAAAAACTTAATAAACTGAAGATGCTTGTTTTGTAAATGTATAACCTGAGGCTTGGAGTTTAAGAATCTTGCTTAAGAGTTGTGACTTCAGTCTTTTACCCCATAATGTCAGACATTATGTGAAGTGCCAAAGATATACAAATGAATATGACACAGACCATGTCCTCAAGAAGTTTATGGTTTAATGGACATGAGACATGCTAAGACATAATTTCTTTTAAATGGAATAAATGCTGTGACAGAAATAGGAATACAGGAGATAAGAGACCCTAGAAGAGGTCATTAAGTTTAGTGGTTTTAAGAGGACATCCTGGAGGAAGGGATGTTGAAATTGATACTTTGTCCTAAGTGAACCTGACCTTTCGGAGTTTTAGATAGCCCTAGACCTAAAAGTAGAGAATGCAGACTCTTGGGCCAGGAATATTTCTGGTAGGTACATGCCTCATCCCTGTCCATTCATTTACAGATACTTTTAAGCTCTGACCTATTGAATTGATAAAAATATCTAAGTCCATAAATTTTTTAAACCTGAATAGGTAGGCCTGAAATATTATTGATCTAATCATACAAATATCTGATTTCTTGAAAAGTACCATTACTTTTATGGCTTAATTTTTTAAATATTTTTGTAAATTTTTTTGAAATTTTAAAGGGGCAGATGCAAGGTTAATAGTTGTTGAATAAGTAAATGGATGAGAGAAATTGTGATACACATCAGGGATCAATAAATTTTTCTGTAAACAGGCCAGATAGTAAATAATATTTTAGACTTCATGGGCATGTTACAACTATTCAGTTCTTTAGTAGCACGAAAGCAGGCAGAGATGTTAAGTAAATGACTGGTGTTACTATGTTCTAATAAAATATTATTTGCCAAAAAAAAAAAAAAAAAAAGGTGGCAGGCTGTTTTTGGTATGGGCTATAGTTGGATGCACAACAATCAGTACTTTACAAAAATTACAATTTTCAGGAGATAGGTATGTTTGCCTCTTACAGAATGTATGATTTTTTAAATTTTGTTTTTAATTATGTGTAGATAACATATCTTGGAAAGGAGCTTTTAAAGTATGTTTCTGAGGAAGTACCTGAACCACCAGAACCAAACGTAGTACCTCAGCAACATCAGCTTTGTCTTCCAGGTATGTCTAGTCCAACGCCTTTTTCTTAGTTCTAGGATAAAAACACCCAAACCTATTCTTTTTGTTGTTTGTTTGTTTTGGTCTTTTTTTTTTTTCATTGAGGTAAAATTCACTATTACTCATTACAATTAACCATTTTAAAGTGAAAAATACTGTGGCATGTTACAGTGTTACCCAACCACTACTTTGATGTAGTTTCAAAATACTTTCATCACCCCAAAAAGAAACTGTGTACCAACTGAGCAGTTACTCCCCCATTCTCTACTCAACCCAGTCCCTGGAAACCCCAGGGTCTACTTTCTGTATGAATTGATGAGCCTGTTCTGAATATATTACATAAATGAAATTATACAAGATAAGACCTTTTGAGTCCAGCTTCTACTTTACATAATATTTTGGAAGATCATACACATTGTAGTTTGTGTCTGTACTTAATTGCCTTTTTATGGCCAAATAATATCTTTTATAAGGATATACCACAATTGGCTAATTTGTGCATTCTGTAGGCTTTTGAGGTGTTTCCACTTTTTGGCTATTGAGAATAGTGCTGCTAATAAACACTTGTATGTTTATTTGTTTAAGTATCTGTATTAGGTTCTTGTCAGAATATACCTAGGGTTGAAATTGCAGTGTCATATAGTAATTCTATATTTAACTTTTTAAAATTTGTTCTTTTTACATTTTTTTATTTTTTGACTTTCAAAATTTATTCTTTTTAGGTATACATGGTAGTAGAGTGTATTTTGGCATATTATACATACATGAAGTATAACTTTCCATTCTTGTGGTTGTACATGATGTGGAGTTTCACTGGTGGTGTACTCATACCATTCATACCTTTTTCCCCACATTCTTTTCAATATTCATTGTTACTTTATTCTTGATAACTGCCATTCTGACTGGAGTGATATGAAATCTCAGTGTACTTTTAATTTGCATTTCTCTAATTACTAAAGATGTTGAACCTTTTTTCATATATCTGTTGACCATTCATATTTCTTCTGTGAAGTGCCTGTTCAGTTCCTTGGCCCATTTATTGATTGGATTATTTGTTTTTGGTGTTAAGTTTTTTGAGTTCTTTTTATATCCTGAAGGTTAATGCTCTGTATGAGGTGCAGGTGGCACAGATTTTCTCCCATTCTGTAGGTTCTCTTTTCACGTTCTTGATTGTTTCCTTTGCTGAGAAGCAGCTTTTTAGTGTGATACCATTCCATTTATTGATTCTTGATTTTATTTCTTATGCTTTAGAAGTCTTGTTGAGGAAGTCAGTTCCTAAGCCAACATAGTGAAGAGTTGGTTCTACATTTTCTTCTAATAGGTGCAAAGTCTCTGGTATGATGTCTAGGTCCTTGATCCTCTTTGAGTTGAGTTTTGTGCAGGGCGAGAGATAGGGGTTCAATTTTATTCTGCTACATATGGATTTCCAGTTTCCCCAGTACCTTTTGTTGAAGAAGCTATGTAAGTTTGTGGTACCTTTTTCTAGTACAAGATAATTGTACTTATGTGGGTTTGCCTCTGTCTTCTGTTCTATTGGTCTTCATGTCTGCTTTGGTGCCAATGCCATGCTGTTTTGGTTACTGTAGCTCTGTAGTATAATTTAAGGTCTCGTATTGTGATGCCTCCTGCTTCACTTCCTCACTAAGGATTGCTTTGGCTATTCCAGGTCTCTTATTTTTCCAAATGAATTTCATGACGACTTTTTCTGTTTCTATGAAGAATGTCATTGGAATTTTAATAGAAATCACATTAGATCCGCATAGTGCTTTTGGTAGTATGGCCATTTTGACAATATCAATCCTGCCTATTCAAGAACATGGGAGATCTTTCCATAGTCTTAAGGTTTTCTTCTGTTTCTTTCTTTAGTGCTCTGTAGTTTTCATTGCAGAGGTCTTTTCACCTCTTTCGTTAGATTGATTCCAAAGGTTTTTTTGTTTTGTTTTTGTTTTTGTCTTTGTTTGAGGCTATTGTGAATGGGATAGTTTTCCTAATTTCTCTTTCAGCTGATTCATCTTTGGTGTATAGAAACATAATTGATTTATGGGTGTTAATTTTATATCCTGCTACTTTGTTGAATTTGTTTATGAGTTCTAGAAGTTTTCTGGTGGAGTTTTTTGGGTCTTCTAAATGTAGGACCATGTTGTTGGCATATATTTAACTTTTTGAAGAATAGCCACTCCTTTCCACAGCAGTGAAACCATTTTATATCCCCAATTGTAATTTCAAGGGCTCTTATTTCTCTACATCCCCACTAATACATCTGTTTGTTTGATTGTCATCCTAACCACTGTCTATTTTAGGAGAATTTAAGAAATGACAACATCCTTCATAATTCCTTTTTCTGAATCTATTCTGTACTTTATTTGGGTGATTCTTAAAAAGTTATGTAGGAATCTGTCAATGTAACATAGATAGGAAAAGGTAAGAAAAAAGTTACAGAAATGCAAGGGGAAAGATGGCAAGATAAGTCAGAATAGAAAAATGCAAAAGCTGAATGCATCAAGAAAAGAATATTTTATAATTTTTATCATTCATCACAGTTTGATTCTTTATATTAAAACTTTTTCAGGCTGGGAATATAGCTCAGTTGGTAGAGTGCCTGCCTCATAAGCACAAGGGTTCAATCCCCAGCACCACAAAACAAAACAAAACAAAACAACAACAACAAAAAATAATAACTTTTTCATTTGGAAAAAAGTATATAAAAGGAAAAAGTAGTATCATTAAAATCATGCCCAAAGTGACATGATTTGGTTAGTGTAAAATATTTTCTAAAAATAGGTATTAAAATCTTTTAATTTAAATAGGTATTAAATCTTTTCTTATTAAACTAATACTCCTGACCGGGAATGTAGCTCAGGGGCTGTTTTGTGTGGGTGAGTCCTACCTTTAATCCTCAGTCAACCAAAAAAAAAATTAAATAAAAGGTTGTATACCAAACTAATACTCCTTATCAATGGAGTAAACTTTCTCATGAGAAAACTAAGATGTAGTCTTCACCAATGAGCAGCACATTTTGAAATGATCTGTCAAATGACAGAACACATTTCTGAAAAACAGATACAACCAACCAATGTTATATTACTCTCCTTTGCCACAGTACCCTCTCTTTTTATTCAATTGAAATCAATATAAGCAGAGAGGTGGTGCAAAATGGAAAATGATGATACTGTGATAAGCAGGATAAAAAACCAAACAGGATTTCTATTACAAAGAAGTTCCCAGGAACTTCCTTTCTTTAACACAAAGCCCCATAATTCAAACTACTTTCCTTTTCTAACTTTATACCTAACCCACTCTAATCTCTTAGTATTATCCTTTCTCATACACTGGTTTCATGGTAGGGTACATTCTCCCCAGTTTTCTGAAGACAGCCTCAAAAATGCTTTTCATCAATTTTGGGAAACAGTCTGAGAGACCAGGTAACAATAATTGTGGGGAAGTTAAATGGCTTAAGAAACTGGAAGGAGTTCTTGTAGTAATTCATGGTCTTTGATTCCTGACTCTTAACTACAGAACTATTTAATCAATTCTTGGGGTAAGTTCCAGTAATCTAAATTTTGAAAAGTGACTCTTACATAGCCAGTCTGACTATAGACTTTGGATGACTAGTAGTGTTTGTTTTTTCATGCAGATGATAATTTGACAACCCTTGATATTCAACCTTTTACTTAAATCCCTAAGGGTGGAATTACTAAAGCACGCATGCTCTTTCTTGCTCTCAGATCACTCTTCACTTCCTGTTTCCCCAGTGCACGTGCACACACACTCACACTCATGCACATGTTTATTCTGTTGTGTGGAGACTCAGACCCAGGAAACAGATTCAGGATCCCAGCAGGTAGAAGATAAAAGACAGAGTTAGGATGGTAGACATGCTTTATTCAGAAGTTCCAACAGCCTCCAACTTAAGCTTTAGCCTCCAGTCTGTTTCATTTTGCCCCAGTCAGTTTCATTTAGCACCCTGCAAGTCTTTTCCATAGGCCATTTTATATGCAGGCCAAAGGCACAGTGCCAACAAGTTACATAAGTGATGCATGCTCACAAGCAAAATATTTATGACCTTGAGTATATACACTGAATCAGAGTGTTTCTGACGTTGACTACACACTGACCATGACAAAGCTGATTCATGTCCTTGGCTACACACTAAAAACATAAAGCCGTCCAGGAGCCTTGGTGAGGTATCCTAACTATTGCCATTTTGGGCCAACCCCAACACATGTGTGCGTATTCTTGGAGGAAAGTCAAGCAAAGCCTTTTTCCTGCTACTTTCTTACCTGAAGGATTAAAGCAGTACTGTAGGCTCTTCCTTATATCATGATGGTCATCTCCTTCCTCCCCTGTTACATGAGCATGAAATCAGAAATGGGTTCTGAACAGCTCTTTCTATTGCCTATAATATTAAGTTTCTTACTATTAATTTCTTTCCAGAAATCCTGATTTTTCTTTAGGTATTTTGGAAACATTAAGGCTAATTTTGAGAATTGGGAAGGTGCCAGCTCATGGCTACTTTGGTCTGGTCCTAGGACTCTACAAGCAGGTCCCAGTTGGTGAACAGCTGTAGGGTGCTATTTGAACCTCCTTGATTAGGATTCTATTGTACCTATTTTATGGTACTTGACAGAAATCCAAAGACCTAGCAAGTTAGAAAAATTTAAAGCTCTTTAACCCTATTACAAACAAAGCATTCAGGAGAGAAATTTTTTTCCCTCCGAATATCAAAATGTGGTGGTTAAGGCTCTGAAACTGTAAAGACCAGAAAGTCTAAAAATAAATAAATAACTGTGTAGCTTTCATCAGCACACCTAATTTCATAAGCATAATCTGTTCTCTTATGCTTTTTGATGATCACAGTCTTCATAACAAGTGTTTTTTGGGAAAAGGGAAATTAAGAAGAACTATTTACTTTTTGCATAATTAGGATTACTATGCATCCTGGTTTGAGTAGAGCAGTCTCTAATCAGTGTAACTATTTGTAACATTTCCACTTTCAGAAGTACCTTGTTTAGATAGCTTAGTATAGAAACCAAGCAAATTAGTATCTAAGAAAATGAAATTTGGGCAGCAAAAAAAGAGAGGAACTTTTAATTTCATTTACTTTTGTAAGAAGTATATAGCTTCTAAGATATTTTGCACATAGATAGTAAAACCTTATGCATATCACTCTATATTATTAATAATTGCTGACTCCCTTGCCTTAATTCCCTGATAATCTAAGAAGTCCTTTCAGTTCTCGAGGTTTTTATTTTTTATAAACTCTTGCTTCTTATAGTATTCCCAAATTCCTGGCATAGCATAGCTTCCCAATAAGTGTTTATTGAATAATATTCATTAAATAAATGCATGAGTGAGTGAAAGCATGAAAATGATCCAAATGACTCCTGTTTTAAGACTGGTTTTACTTTGATTAATTGTCTTGATAGGTGTGCATGCCTTGAATTCAAAGGTTATAATGGAATCTGTGGTGAAAAATTCAACAAATGGTAAATGGGATTTGGGTTAGTTAATATTGTCTGCCTTATCAAAATTTGCTGTTTCTAATTGTGAGATATGTAAGAGTGATGGCCCTGCACATTTTCTCAGACAGAAATTTAGAGAACTCTTATACTCCCTCTCATACTCCCTCCCTATCCCTCTTTATTGAGAAATCATGAAGAAGTATGTTCAGCTTTGGTAATCAGTACTTCCTAAACTTATTTGATCAGATGATCTCTATCACCATTTTGTAGAACAAATATCAGCAGCCTTAATATACAATTTATTTACATGTAATCTTGGATTCATAATATCAAGAAAATCCTGAGTCATGAAGACAGTGTGACAAAAATTCTTAATTTGGCCATCTGAAGGCTTTCTTTAGTGAATCATAGATGATGGAAGAGTTTTATTATAAATTCTTCACCAAAAATAATTGACTTGGTAACTCAAGTCAAGTATTGATGGACTCCCATGTTAAGATATCATATGTGGGCACATTTGAGGGTGTACTGTTTCTAATTAAGGAATTTAAGCATAAAATTTTTAAAATTTTTATAAAAACACGAACCTTTTAAAACAAAATTTTGTTGATGAACCTCAGAAGCATCTATTTATCTCTAAAGTCCTTTTAAACTTAAATTGTAGGGAGTCTATGGTGCCTTTTCCCTGGAAATTAATAACATCTTCCCTTTTCCACTCCATGCCTACTTGACTGTAGTTCCTCTTCTGTATTATTAAGAAGATCTTCACTCATATTTTAGTATAAACTAGATGGGGGAAAAATGAACATTTTCAAACTTCTACATAATTTATGATCATTATATATGAACACATTAACATTTTATGACATCTTTTTAAGATATATTAACAGAATTTTAAGATATTCTGTTAAGATAGATCACATTTTACTATTTACTTGGAAGCCAATGTAGTATATTTATATACCCTGTCACCATAATGCCAAGATACTCAGAACACAGTATGCTAAATGTATTTAAGAAAAAAACAAAAACCATCACATGAAGTCTTTTCCCAAGCCATCACTACATACACACTAATTATATATTTAATGGAGACATAATATCATCTGTTTGTTTTAAAATATAACGTGTTTTTCCAGGAAAAAGTAACATGTTTTTCCAGATTTTAATAAAATAGTCTCTAACCTACAGATAATCTGTTGTAAATAAATGACTTTAAAGACAGTTTTCTTCATTTTAAGGTTATTTTGCTTCCTTTCTCTGTAAAAGTAAATGTAATAGAGCACAAACATTCACAGGTGCTTCTGTTTTATGTGGTTAAGAACTAGAAGCCTAAGGAAGATGGGTGCCTGATAACAGTGCAGAGGATGTTTATTTCAGCTCTTATTTACAATCCTGATGCTTTTTCATAATGTGAAACATAATGTTTTTCATTCTGGTGTCATGATTGACACTCCTTTGACCTAATTCACAAAGTAGAGAATACATCTATTGATAGGGGAGGAAAGAGAAGAAAACTGTATTTATTGAGCACCTGTGATGTGCCAGGCCCTCTGCTAGGTTCCTTTACATACATTAGGCCACTTAGGAGCTTCTTTTTAGGAGCATTCTGAGGTTCTTTCTGCTTAACCAAATGCACAAAAACCTGAACACTTTACATATTAAAATCAAGTACTTCAAACCAAATTCAGCTTAAGAATCCTCCAATGAGATTTCAGTTTTTCCCCCATATATTGACAGTTTAAGTCATTTATAAGTAATGATACTTTCAATTTCTTGATTATAGTATAGTTTTCACAGATGGCTTTTGATTTTTTCAATGTAAATCTATATCAAATTCTTCATTTTAACCATCAAATCATGTAATATTCCATCACCATGTTTACTCTTTAGGATCCCTCTATTTTAAAAAAAAAATGGCATTAAGCTTTATCCCAATGCAACTACACAGGATATATTTTTACCATCTACTGAAACAATTGCTAATCAGTTTGCTTTTGATTAGAGTTATATTTCTGATTCATAATTGTGGTAGCATAGAAAGATATTTGGTCTTTGTTCTTGGTCCCTGGCACAAAGCTCCTAAAGCCCCTGGAATTTCCCAAGTGATAAAGAGTGATAGGAAAATCTTTTTTCCTATGAGGGAGCTCTTGGCTGGCTCCTAGATAACCTTAGGATAGAGGCTGGTCACCAGAAAGATAAGCCTTGATTAAGAGTTTTAACATTCCACCCCAACCTACACCCTCCAGAGAGGGGAGAAGGGCTAAAGTTTGAGTGGCCAGTGATTTAATCAATCATGCCTGCATAAGGAAGCCTCCTTAAAAATCAATAAATGACAGAATTTAGAGAGCTTCTGAGTTGGAAAATACATTGAGGTGCTGGGAGAATAGCATGCCCAGAGAAAACATGGAAGTTCCTTGCCTAATGCATCTCTTTTATTCAGCTATTCCTAAGTGGTATCCATTATTTTAAAAATAAGAACAAAAACAAAAACCAAAAAAAAAGAAAAGAAAAAACCTGGTAATACTAAGTGATATACTTTCCTGAGTTGTGTGAGAGTCATTCTAGAAGATTCCCCTTGGGAGGGGTATGATGTGGAAACCCTCAAATTTCTAGTCAAGTCAGTATCTAGACAGAAGTATAGGTGACCCAGGACCTGACACTTGCAGCTGGTCTCAGAAATGAGGGCAGTCTTGTGAGACTGAGTCCTTAAATTTGTGAAGTCTGAGTTAGCTTACAGTACAAAGCAAATTTAATTTGCTTAATTTTTAATTTGCTTTAATTTGCTTTAATTTTTTAAGTTGTAGATGGACACAATTACCTTTATTTTATTTATTTTATTTTTATGTGGTGCTGAGGATTGAACCCAGTGCTCCACACATGTTAGGCAAGCACTCCACCACTGAGCCACAACCCCAGCCCACAAAGCAATACTGACTACCTCTTCACAGTTTTATAGACTGCTTTCTCGTGTATTCTAATTTGACAAAGATGAGTAATGAGAATGGTAAGAGAAAAGGGGAAAAACAGCTTTAATACTAATGCATTGCTTTATTAGAGAAAACTCTACTTCCAGAAGTTACTAGGTTAACAAATGTCCATCTGAAAGTGTTGTTTTTGAGACAATTTTGTTTTATCATCTCAAGCATCCCAACATGGTCTACTCTATTTTCAGTGTATTAGTTGGGAAGATGGGCACATTGCTTTATCCAGTTACTGCCTACCATTCTGTAATTTGGCTGGACATCCTCTCTATGTGAACAACATAGTGATGATTTATTCCAAATAAAATGAAGCTCATCTTATTTACAGTATTCCTGGTTCTTCTTTAAAAGGACCTTTATTTAGGCCTGTGACTTTGAGGCAAGGCCTGCCCTTTGAAAGAAACACTGGTTTTTTTGTGCATACAAGCCCACCCTTGCTCTAGTTTTCCTAATTCCACATGTGACTGCAACACAAAGAGGGTTACATGAGATGATGTATTTAAAATTTCCTAAAGCAATATCTGTGGAACTACAGGGATTATGATAATTATAAAAATGGTTGTATTTAAATGTCAATACTTATACCTTGCTGACCTGTTACCTCAAATTATAGATTTTTCTGTGATATTCATCTTTTCAGCCATCTAATGGCTGATGTCATATATTGGAAGTTCTTAAAAATAGGCTTATTATAGTAAAAAGGATATCAAAACTGACATCCTGGATGGGCTTTGTATTTTTTCATATGCCTAAATATTCAAGCTCTCAGACCCTTGTCTAGATCTTTGCAAAATGTTCTATCTAATTCTTAGAGTACAGAAGTTCTTTATTAGATAGGAATAAGTTTGTCTATATGCAACAGAAAATCCAAAATACCGTCATTTAAACACACAAAGTTTTATTCTTTCATGGAGAGGACTGGATGTTAGTGATCCAGAGCAGGCACTGCAGCACTGGAAAATCATACTGTTTTTCTGCACCATCTTCCTCAGCACTGATTTACATCCTCAGGTCAATTCATGAACCAAAGTAGTAATGAATCTCCAGCTAGCACATCTGCATTCTAGATATTAGGAAGAGGGCAAGCAAGGTGGCAAAAAAAAAAAAAAAAAAAAAGGCCAGAGTATGTGGAGGGGGGACAGGGAGGTTCAGTAGCTGTCTTTCCCTTAAAAAGATAGCTGTACCTAAAATGTACACATTATGGTTTACAACTCCTTGGCCAAAATTTAGTCAAATGCCACACTTAGCATCAAGCAGGACTGAAAAATAGTTTTTCCACTTAACGTTTTGCCTAAGATTCTGTTACTGTGGGGGTGGGGTGGAGGGTGGAGACGACTCACAGTTTCTGCCAGAATTCCTTTTTAGACAGCTATAAATAGGGAAAATATCTATTTAAGCATAATAAATTGTGTTGGGTAATTTGGCATGCTGTAGGAAACTTTATAGTGGAGATTGAAGCAGTGAGCCTCCTCTGAACACTGGATTAACAGCAGGATGTTCTGAGTTTAGCAGGGCTGGCTGTGAAGACACAAAGGGAGCTGAGGTCCAAGGGGTTTTGTGCCTTGAGATCAGTGTGTACCTTAGCTGAGGACCTTCCTGCCCCGACCCTTGGGCAGCAAGTAGAGGAATCCCCAGTGCCAGGGTCTCAATAGATCTCGGCTCACCCCCAGTTGTTTCTTCTGTGCTTTTAATAGAATTATTAACAATAGAATAGTTTTTCTCAAATGTCAGTTAAACTGTGTGTGAATTATATACTTGTTACTAAATTATGAACTTGTTTTGCTAGCAGTTTCATATAACATTATGGAAATAAATAATCAAAATATTGCATCCATTTCCAGCAGTCATTTCATTTCTTTATGTTGCTAAATGATAATGTATGTATGTATTATTAAAACATTTAATGCATTGAAAAGTAATAAAAATGAGCTATCTCAAAACTTATTTTAAGGCAGATGTGATGGTGCTACCTGTGGTCTCAGCTACACTTAGGAGACTAAGGGGAAGGATTATTTGAGCTCAGGAGTTCAAGACCAGTCTGGGCAATATAGTGAGACCCTGACTCAAAACTTTTTTTTTTTTTTTTTTTTTTTTGCATGCTGGGGATTGAACCCAGGGCCTTGGGCTTGACAGGCAAGCACTCTACAAACTGAGCTATACCCCCAACCCTAACAAATTTTTTTTTTATTTTAGTTTTCACAAAATAAGAACTGTAAGCAGCAATTCACTGAAGTCTAAATATTCAATTACGTAGGTATTTCAGAGGTAATGCTTTCTGTCTCTTGGAACACCAGATTTAACTAAACATTGCATTCCAGTCAAGGTGCCAAATGAACCAAGGAATATAGTTTTGGAGCAGAATTTTGATCTATACAGTGATTAAATTCCTGACCTAATTAGCTCCATGCTCCGATTAATATCAGATCAAATAAATGCAGACAGAATTAACAGGCACTTTCCTAGTCCTCAAAATTTTCATAGACATTAAGTCTATGAAAAATATTCATGATAAAATAATACTTTTTTTTTACTATTAGAGTAGGAAAGCTTTAAAACATTGATAATATTCAGTGTTGGCAAGTATGTGGAAAAAAGACTAGGTACTCTAACCTGTACTGGTATATACTGTTGGTGGGAGTTTAAAAGGATGCATTTGAGGGATACTTTTGCAGAACTTTTTAAAATTTTAAATGTGTACAGATCCGAGCTGTGATAGTGACTCAGTGGTACAGCGCTTGTCTAGCACATGTGAGGGCACTGGGTTTGATCCTCGGCACCACATAAAAATAAATAAGGGCTGGGGATATAGCTCAATTGTTAGAGTGCTTGCCTTGCAAGCACAAGGCCCTGGGTTCAATCCCCAGCACTGCAAAAAAAAAATAAAAATAAATAAATAAAATTTTAAAAAGGTATTGTGTTCATCTATAACTAAAAAAAATTTTTTAAATAAAATGTGTACAAATCCTTCAACTCTAGTAACTCTACTTCTGAATAGCAGTCCTCCTGTAGAAATATTTGCACATACTGAATATTAAAAAATTAAGAATTATAAATAAATTATAATAGATGTATTAACTTTTCAAATCATATCTGAAGAAGGATAGTATCTTGTAGAAGAAGGAAGTAGTGTAAAATGATAGTGTTAAAATGATAAAACCAGCCAACTTTGATGAAATATGTTTAATTATTTAAAGCTTTATTTCTGTGGTTTTCCTCAGAGAAAAATATTCCCTACCCCCGACTTTTGTGAGATACCTTGTCTCAGAAAGACAAGAAAACAAAAAACAGAAAGTTCAAAAAACCAAAGCTGTTAATATAGGAATTATTATGTTTATATATAGATCATGTGTTTAAAAGTTAAAATTCTTCATATTATAAGTGACAGTTTAAAATCCTACTCAGATTGGCAAACCTCCAAAAAAGGAATTTTATTGACAGATTACATGAAAAGCCAGGAACAGGTCTTCAGGCTTTATCCAGGATTTGAATAGCATGACTAAGCACCCAGTTTCTCTCCTTTACATTTCTCAGCTCCATTTCCTCATTTCAACTCCATTCACCCAGCCGCCTCATCATCCCAGATCTACATGCTTCCAGGTTCAAGTCTAACAAAGAAAAATATGTATGTGACTCTTTCCTAAAAGACCCAATAGAAATCTTATAGCATCTCATTTACCTCTGAGTGGGTTATGTTCTCTTGAATCAAAGCCTGCTCACTGATTGGCTCAGAACTAAATCATGTGAGGAACAACTTCACCAGAAGCTTGTGGGCCAAGTGTGGGGGAAAGGATGGTCATTAAGAGACAAATTAGAGTGGGTCACCTTGAGAAGCATAAATGAGTACTTAAAAAAAAAAAATCACTGTCCTAAAGATATGCAGTTTGTGTAAAACCTAGTGTATCACCTAGGATTATGAACAAAGCTCTGGGACTGTATGGTATATCTAACTAAAAGTGCCTGTTGGAGGTCAACACATATTGGTGTTATTTTGTGGAGTAAGATTCAATTTGCTAAATGATGAATAGCTCATATAGCCAATCTCTGAGATTGTTGAGGAACAGGAAGAAACCAATTTTACAATCACTGACCCCTTAAATTGGCAGAGCCAAAAGAACCCTCTTTAATCATCAACCCTCTCACCTCTCAGAAATGAAAGTCTAGAAAAACCATATAACTTGCTTGAGACCACACACCAAGTTTGTGGTAGAGCTATCTTCCAGACTAACATTCTTTTAAGTAATAAATTATGATAATAATAATAGTGGCTAATATTTACTGAATATTTGCCATATGCCAGGAAATTTGCTAAGCATTACACATACAAAATCTCATTTCATCTTCACACTGTTTTGTTCTCAGTTTATTGAAAATTGACACAGAAGGACTTGTTCAATTACCTTCAGAAGCTTCCCTATCCTTTTCCAAATGCTCTTATTTTGGACTAAAAACAGGCCTCTCTCCGAAGGTCAGCCAGTGCTGATTTATAGTTTTGCCTCAGGTCCAAAAAAATGAAATGGATAGGCTAGGGATATAGCTCAGTTGGTAGAGTGTTTGCCTTGCATGCACAAGGTCCTAGGTTCAATCCCCAACACTACAAAAAAAAAGAAAAAAAGAAAGAAAAATGAAATGAGTGAAGAATGCCCTAGTCAGAGAACCTGTTATGGGTGCTCTCATGTAGATTTTACTAAATTCTAGGGTTTGTATTAAATACAAATCTTACATTGTGAAAGGCAGTTTTTAATTTCTTGATACATGTTTAAACAGGCACTTCCAGAGAGTCAGTGCAAAACATCCCACATCATCTACAAATCAATGAAATACTTTTAATCAACGATCAAGAATTTCTCCCACGTCATATAATGGATCAGCATTGGAAATTCTATGTGGAATGTGAGGAACTAACATTCTAAAGTTTTGTTTTCTTAACAATTTTTTAGGTATTTGTTCATATTATCAACAAACCTTTTTCTTTTACCTTGTGTGGTGGGCCTGTACTTTCCTAGTTGCTACTTAAGATGTGTATTCACTGTTGTAATAAAACTATAACTCTTCAACTGTGATGTAAGTTGATTGCTTTTTTTGCCATTGAAATAGAGGCGTTTCTGTATTGACTCTTTGGCTTTCCTTTTACTAACAAACTGAAAACTAACCTTCCTGTAGATACCTCTACCTTTGTTCTTAAACAACAGATGGTCTTTAAGGGAAGTGAGAATGCACATAACTGATTCGTAGATAATGGGCCCTGAAAAGACCAAGGTAAAGTGAATTCACCTAAAACAAGAACATCAAATTCCAATATCTTCCCCATTTACTTGGAATTTATCTCAAAATCAAAATGGAAAATTGTTAATGACACTTACATTTAAAGTTAGCATAGATCTAGAAGTGTTACTGTGCTAAGTCTTAGAACAAAGAATGAGTCAAGTATTGATTTTTGAGAGTCAGTTTTCTATATAGGATATACTTCACCTTTGACTTTTGCTACATTTTCATGACGGTTAAAAAGAAAAAAAGACATACTCAGGAGCTTTATTAGTTTTCTCAAAGCTCTTAATCTTTGAGGACCAAATTAGTCTTTACTTATCCTTCATTATTCCAAGCTCCCAAATAAACCTCTTGACTTGGTGGCCTTATTCTGTCTCTTCTCTGTGACTGAATCGAGAAGTCAAAACTGGAATAAAAATTTCTAGATTTTTTTTTTTTTTTTTTAAGGGGGATGATAGGGTGTTGTATAGAATCTTAAGAAATATCTTAGAATTTATAAGAAACTAACAGTTCATTCTGTGGAAAGAAATTATAGTTTGGGAATTGAGAAAAAAGGAATACTTCCTTTTAACTACATATACCTTTTATCAGCCTTTGAAATTGGTACCATGTATATATTCTTCCTATTCAGATAAAAAATTGAATATCTGAAATCACTTAAATCACCTGTTAATAAAAGTGTGAAGACATTAAATCATTCTGTTTTTTTCGTTCAAGAGTCTAATGAAAATGTTTGATATAAAATTGATTGATACAACCCTACATGTTGTAATGTTTAAAGAACTAACAAAGTTTGTCGTTATTTCTTTAGAATACCATATTTTTCTGATACTTAAATAATCCAGATTAGGTAGTATATTTGACCTTGTTTTTAAGGGTAGCAGAAATATTTTAAATATGGGCTATATATAAATACATTTATTTGAAATATGCAAATTGTTGGACAATGTTTAATGCAGATCCTGCTATTATTAAAGAAATAAGAATGATATACCTTTGTGTCTGTGTATAATATATTTAGCAACATAAATATATGCAGTGTAATATATACTTTTAATATGTATGGCTATGAAAATGTGTATTTGTTAACTGTGTGTGGGGTGGGTGGGGGCAATTACAATTTACAAAAGTCATACATTCTAAGTTTATAATTCAAGAGCTCTTGCAATGCTAAGCTTCCATTTTAGTGATCAAGTTCTTAATTTCTCAAACCCATTTATTATATTCTATGGTATATAACCAGTGACCAACATAACACCCCTTGCCCTTGAGGTAAGCTAAGTATCACACTAGACAACAAAAGGGTCTACTCCAACCAGAGTTGGAGAGAGTTATTTTACCCTAGATCTTTTCTGTAAGAACGGGGCAATTTGGGGTATTTGATAGATGTTTTGCTTATTCTGAACTCTAAATAAATGTTTACACTTCTCAGCCTAAGACATAGTAATACAATAAATACTCCACTTGATATTTTCATCCTTTCTATAAAAATGATTTCTAGCCGCCCAGAGGTATATTCTCCGGGTCTTTTCCTCGGGCGTCACTGCCATGGGCACAATTGCCATCACCCAGAGGTTTTCTCTTGGGGCACAGCTGCCCAGAGGTCTATTCTCCAGGCACTGCTGCTGCTGTTGATGCTGTCGCAATCACCGCTGCTGAGAGGTCTGCTACCCTCAACAGTGCCTCGGACGCCCGACTGCCATCTACACTGCTGTCAACACTGCTGCTACCACTAACACCGCTGCCACCAAAGCTGCTGCTGCTCCCTGGAGGTCACCTGTAGGTCTCCTCTCTGGGTACTGTTGCAGCTGCAGACACAGCAGCTGCGGCCACCACTGCTGCGACAGTCCCCCAACCTTGCTGCCAATGCCACCGATGGCTCCAGCTGCTGCTGACCCCCTGCCCATTGCCATAGAGTCCTGCTACTACCAACTCCTGCTACTACCACTTCCACCACTGCCTGAGGTCCACTGCCAGGGAGACTCCCAGGTTTGGTTGCACACAGTTACATACATTTTTGAGACACCGGCCAGAGCCTGGTGTTTGTTTGGGGTGCTGGTGTGTTTGCTGCCACCAAATCTTGGAGTGCAGCTGCCCCTGTATGGGGACACCAGCCAGGACCTGGAGGTTCAGTGTTGGGGTGCCTACAGGTTTGACTGCAACTGGGGTCTTCCTCCTGGGAATGCGGGTGGCTGTCATCTACTTACTGTCTCTCAGGATTGCTCATCCCTGGTGGTCTCTCTGCAAATTCCAATGGCATTGAGATCTTGGAATTGCAAAGTGGCTAAAAACAGGACATCTGAGGCCCAGATTGGTGGGATAGTGATGGGGTCTGCTAGGGCCTGTCTGGGCCAGGCAGTCTTGTAGGAAGCCAGAGACAGGGCTGAGAAGCTTTTGAACACTGGCAGAAACAGTTGTTCAGTTTTCCACTGAGATTTATTTTCTTCTTCTTTTTTTCTTCTCTGATATCTCTCTCCACCATAACTGGAGCAGGGTGTTCTTTGTGCATCAGTTTGTTGAAGACAGTGACATAGGCATGGTGTTTTGCAGTTCTGCTATATATTCTGTATATACTTATATTTTTAATATTTTTTCTTCTCTTTATATGTATTCTTCCTCTTACTTGTCTGTCTTCCTAGATTCCTTTTCTACCTTTTCTCTGCCTAACAACCAATCTCAGTTGGTTCCTCTTCCACTCTACCTGTGGATTTTTGCTTTTAGCTTCTCTCTTTCTCCCTCATAAACACCATGTTTTGCACTGTTTCTGCTCTTTCTATGTCCACTATTTGAGATTGTAAATCTGTTTGGCAAATGTTCTGTTTATATTATGGACAATGATTGAACTCATCATTGCAGTTTCTAGCAATAGGGCAGTGGACGCCTTCCTGGGAGCTATTGGATTTGAAGCTGTATGTTGTTGCACTGGGTGCTATTGATACTTGTCTCCCTCTTAAAGGCAGGATACTGAAATTTTCAGGGACAATATAGATCTACACGGTAGAATCTGTACTGCCTCAGATTCATACAACTAGATGGGAAAATACACAAGCAATATGAAAAAACAAGGGAAAACAATGCCACAAACAAACCAAAATGCCCCAGTAAGAGAAGCCACTGACAACACAATAATAGAAATGTCCAAGAAGGAGTTTAGAATGTACATAGTTAATCTGATCTGTGAATTAAAGGATGGTTTAAGAGTCAAATCAAAGAGAAAATACAGAAAGTAAAAGATCACTTCAATAAAGAGAGATTGTGAAAAAAAAACACCAGAAATGCTCAAAATGAAGGAATCAATATATTATGAATTCAATGGAAAGCATCGCCAGCAGACTAGACCATTTGGAAGACAGAACTGAAGGCAATGAAGAAAAAATATTTAATATTGAAAAAGAAGTTGACCATGCAGAAAAGATGGTAAGAATCCATGAACATGGGCTGGGGTTGTGGGTCAGTGGTAGAGCGCTTGCCTGGCACATGTGAGGTGCTGGGTTCGATTCTCAGCACCATATATAAATAAGTGAATAAAATAAAGGTCTATCAGTATCTAAAAAAAAAAAAATCCATGAACAGAACTTCCAAGAATTATGGGATAACATGAAAAAGACTAAATTTAAGAGTTATTAGGATGGGAAAAAGGAGCAGAGATACAAACCAAAGGAATGCACAATCTTTTCAATGACATAATATCAGAAAATCCCCAAACCTAAAGAATGAAATAGAAAATCAAATATAGGAGGCTTACACACCCCAAATGCACAAAATTACAGCAGACCCACACCAAGACACAATGAAAATGACTAAAATACAGAATAAGGATAAAATCTTAAAGGCCATGAGAGAAAAAAAGTGAATTACATATAGGGGAAAACCAGCTTGAATCTCAACTACTTTCTCAACCCAGATCCTCAAAGCTAGGAGGTCATGGAACAACATATTTCAAGCTCTGGAAGAAAAGGGATGCCAACTAAGAATTTTATCTCCAGCAAAATTAAGTTTCAGATTTGAAGATGAAACAAAAATCTTCCATGATAAAAGTTAAAAGAATTCACAATTCAAAAGCCTGCACTACAGAACATTCTCAAGAAAATATTCCATGAAGATGAAGTAAAAAAAAAAAAAGTGAGAACAAAGGGAGGAACTACACCAAAGGAATAGTCAAAGGAGAAACTAAATCAAATTAAAAGCCAGAAATAAACCAAAATGACCAGGAATACAAGTCATATCTCAGTAATAACCATGAATCTTAATGGCCTAAACTCATCAGTCAAAAGATATAGACTTGCAGATTGGATCGAAAAACAAGACCCAGCTATATTCTGTCTCCAAGAGACTCACCTCATAGGCAAAGACATCCACAGACTGAAGGTAAAAGGATGGGAAAAGATGTATCACTCATATGGATTGGGTAAATAATAGGGGTTTCCATTCTCATATCAGATAAAGTAGACTTCAAGCCAAAGTTAATCAGAAGGGACAAATAAGGTCATTTCATTCCACTGATGGGAATTACACAGCAGCAAGGCATAATAATTACAAATATTCATGCCCCAAACAATGGAGCATCTATGTACATCAAACAAACCCTCCTCAATTTCAAGAATCAAATAGACCACAACACAATAAAACTGGGTGACTTTAATACACCTTTTTCACTACTGGACAGATCTTCTAAACAAAAACTAAATAAAGAAACTATAGAACTAAATAATACAATAAATAATTTAAACTTAACAGACATATAGAATATTTCATCTATCAACAAGTGAATACACTCTTTTCTTGGCAGCACATGACTCCTTCCTAAAATAGACCATATCTTATGCCACAAAGCAACTCTTAATAAATATCAAAAAATGGAGATAATACCTGCATTCTATCAGATCATAATGAAATTAGATATCAGTGATAAAATAAAAAATAGAAGCTCCTCTAACACATGGAGACTAAATAATATACTATTGAATGACAAATGGATAGTAGAAGAAATCAAGCATGAAATGAAAAAATACTTTGAGGTAAATGAGAATATGATACAACATACCAAAATCTCTGGGACACTATGAAGGTAGTTGTAAGAGGAAAGTTCACTGCATTGAACTTCTTTATTGAAAGACAGAAAAGTCAACAAATAAATGACCTAACATTGCAAATCAACACCCAAAACAGTAGAAGACAGGAAATAATTAAAATCAGAGCAGAAATCAATGCAATTGAAACAAAAGAAGCAATTGAAACAATTGACAAAACAACAACTTGGTTCTTTGAAAAAAATCAATAAAATTGATAAACCCGTAGACATACTAACAAAGAGAAAACTCAAATTACTAAAATATGTGATGAAAAAGAAAATATCATAATGGGTACAACTGAAATACAAAAGATAATTGAAACTATTATGAAAATTTATACTCCAATAAAATAGAAAATATTGAAGACATCAACAAATTTCTAGAGACATATGACCTACCTAAACTGAATCAGGAGGTCATACACAATTTAAACATAACAATTTCAAGAAATGAAATAGAAAACACCATCAAAAGTGTACCAATTAAGAAAAGCCCAGGCCCAGACAGATTCTCAGCTGAGTTCTACAAGACCTTCAAAGAAGAATTAACACCAATACTTCTCAAATTATTCCACAAAATAGAAAAGGAGGAAATTCTTCCAAACTCATTCTATCAGGCTAATATCACCCTGATACCAAAACCAGACAAATACATACAAGGAAAGAAAACTTAAGACCAATATCCCTGATGAACATATGTGCAAAAATTCTCAATAAAATTCTGGCAAATCACAAAATCTAAAAAGATAGTGCACCACAATCAAGTGGATGGAGTTCATCCCAGGATGCAGGGTTATTCAACGTATGGAAAACAATAAACATAATTCATCATATCAACAGACTTTAAAACGAGAATCATATGATCATCTCAATAGATTCAGAAAAAAATCATTTGACAAAATACAGCACCTATTCATGTTGAACACACTAGAAAAACTCAGGATAGTAGGAATATACCTCAACATCGTAAAAGCTATATATGTTAACCTCAAGGCCAACATAATTCTAAATGGAGAAAATTTGAAAGCATCCACTCTAAAAACTGGAACAAGACAAGGATGCCCTCTTTCACCACTTTTATTCAATGTTGTTCTTGAAACTCTAGCCAGTGCAATTAGAAGAAATCAATTATAGGTATACAAGTAGGTAAAGAAGAACTCAAACTATCACTATTTGCTGATGATATGATTCTATATTTGGAAGATCCAAAAAATTCCACCAAAAACCTCTAGAACTAATAAATAAATTCAGCAAAGTAGCAGGATATAAAATTAATACTCATAAATCAAATGCATTCCCATACATCAGTAATGAATCCTGTAAAAGAGAAATAAAGAACACTATCCCATTCATACTAGCCTCAAAAAAATAAAATAAAATACTTGGGAATCAATCTAACAAAAGAGGTGAAAGACTTCTACAATGAACACTAAAGAAAGAAATTGAAGAAGACCTTAGAAGATAAAAAGACCTCCCATGCTCCTGGATAGACAGAATTAATACTGCCAAAATGTCCATACTACCAAAAGCATTATACAAATTTAATGCAATGCCTGTTAAAATCCCAATGACATTCTTCATACAGCTAGAAAAAGCAATCATGAAATTTATTTGGAAAAACAAGAGACCAGGAATAGCCAAAGCAATCCTTAGCAATAAAAGTGAAACAGGAAGCATCACAATACCAGATTTCAAACTATACTACAGAGCTATAGTAATAAAAAACAGCATGGTATTGGCACCCAAACAGATACGTAGACCAATGATACAGAATAGAAGACACAGAGACAAACCCCCATGAACATAGGTATCTCCTACTAGATAAAGATGCCAAAAACATTCACTGGAGAAAAGATAATTTATTTAACAAATGGTTCTGGGAAAAATGGAAAGCCATATGTAACAAAATGAAATTAAACCCTTATCTCTCACCCTGCACAAAATTCAACTCAAAGTGGATGAAAGACTTAGGCACTAGAACAGAGACCCTGCTACTAGAAGAAAAAGTAGGCCCAAATCTGCACCATTTCCCTAGGATCATACTTCCTTAACAAGACCCCATAAAATTCAAGAAGTTAAATCAAGAATCAATAAATGGGGATGAACTCAAACCAAAAGTTTCTTCTCAGCAAAAGAAGCAATCAATAATGGGAAGAGAGAGCCTACAGAGTGGGAGAAAAATCTTTACCACATGCACCTGAAATAAAGCATTAATCTCTAGGATATTTAAAGAACTCAAAAAACTTAACACCAAAAAAACAAACAAACAAAAAAAACACAACAACAACAAACAACCCTGTCAATAAATGGACTAAGGAACTGAAAAGACACTTCACAGAAGATATACAATTGATCAACAAATATATGAAAAAATGTTTAACATTTCTAGGAATTAGAGAAATGCAAATCAAAACTACCCTAAGATTTCATCTCACTCTAATCAGAATGGCAGTTATCAAGAATACAAGCAACAATAATTGCTGGCAAGAATGTGGGAGAAAAGGTACACTCATACATTGCTGGTAGGAATGCAAATTGGTGCAGCCACTCTGGAAAGCAGTGTGGAGATTGCTCAGAAAACTTGGAATGGAACCACCATTTGACCCAGTCACCCCACTCCTCAGTTTGTACCCAAAAGAGTTAAAATCAACATACTAAAGTGACACAGCCAAAGCAATGTTTATAGCATCTCAACTCACAATAGCTAAACTATGGAACCAACCTAGTTGCCCTTCAACATATAAATGGATACAGAAAATGTGATATGTGTGTGTGTGTGTATATGTATATATGATGGAATATTACTCAGCTTTAAAGAATGAAATTCTGGCATTTGCTGGTAAATGGATGGAGTTAGAAGATATCTTGCTAAGTGAAATAAGCCAAACCCCAAAACCAAAGGCCAAATGTTTTCTCTGATATGTGGAAGTGAATTCACAGTAATGGAGGGATAGGGAAGAATAGAGCTAATTTATATTAGGTAGAGGGGAGTGAAAGGAGGGGAAAGGATATGGGGGAAGGAATGATAGTGGAGTGAAACAGACATTATTACCTCATATACATGTATGACTGCATGACTGATGTGATCCTGCAATATCTATAATTAGAAAAATGAGAGGTGACACTCTATTTATGATCTATCAAAATGTATAAATGCATTCTACTGTCATGTACAACTAATTAGAATAAAATTTAAAAATTTGTAAAAAATGATTTCTAGAACACCTTCAGGGTGTACCCATCAAGGCAGTCTATTATTCCCTTTCATATCATTAGTCCTAAATGTTTCAAAGCAGATATCCCAATGTCCTAGCCTCACAACCCTATTATGACAAAATTGTACTTCTTTTTAAAAGACAAATCATTATAGTACAAGCTTCCACTGACTTGATTGCTGGAACTTTGCAAGCATACATCTTTTTCTTTTCTTCTCTTTCATTCAGTGTTCCTCTCCTGAGTTCATATCAGTCCTTATTAGTATCTGTGTAGACTCTATGCAACAGCAGTCCTAACCCGTTTCTCTTATTCCAGCTCTTTCCCATATAACACACCTGTGGCACACTGCTATCAAATTATTTTGAAAAATCTGTGTTGCTTCCCTGCTGCTTCAAGAGTAAAATCTGTGACCATCATTCAGGGTCACCTACTCTCGGGTTCTAACATAACCTTCCTCTAGTGATCTCTGTTAGACTTCTTTTTCATCCCTATTGAGTTAAACCATGTGCCCCTGCCCCCAAATTCATGTTGAAGCCTTAACCCTCCATACCTCAGATTGTGACTGTATTTTGGAAACAGGGTGTTTAAGAGATGATTAAGATAAAACCATTTAAGGTGGACCCTGATCCAATCTGACTGATACCCTTATAAGAAGAAGCAGCATGGACACACAAGGACACCAGGTGTATGAGGACACAGCAAAAAGGCAGCCAGGTACAAACCAAAGAGAAGAGTCAAAATGGAACCAACCATACCAACACTTTGACCTTAGATTTCATGCCTCTAGAATTGTGAGAAATAAAGCTATCGAATGTGTGGTATTTTTGTTATGACAGACTTAGTAAATTAATACAATCTCTAGCACTCCCCCAACCCCATTTACATTGTTTCCCCTACCTAGAATGTTCCCTCTTCCCCTGCTCATCTGTTTTCCTCATTCTTTGAGGCCACTCCTTATGTATGAACCTTATTGCTGTCAGACTACCCCAATTTAGGCACTTAACATTTATTGCCTACTATTACTAGTTTTCTTTTCATGGTTCATCTCCCTCAAGTATCTGAAAAATTGTTGAGATCAGGTTCAGGGTTTTACATTTGTATTTCCTATAAAATATCTTCAACATAATAGGTTCTCTGTTAGGGTGCTTTCAGTTACAATAACAGAAAATCCTACTCAAGATGTTTAAGCAATAAGGAAAATTTACTTCATTCAACGAGTGCAGAGATGGGAACTTCAGGGCTGGTTAATTCTTCAACTGAACAAAATCATTGTTGTTCCGATTTCTCTTCCAGCTCCCTTCACAGTGTCAAGATGGCTCTGCTTTTACAGGTAGGTGTATATACTGTATCATTAGAAGAAAAGAGACACTTTTGCACTTCTTTTGCAAAGAAACCTTCCTTAAGCACTCCTATCCCACAAGAAACTTACATCTCGTTGTCCAAAATTGAAACATCTGCTGTTCCTCTGTCACTAGCCAGAGAAGTGATTTTACCTTGATTGAGAGAAAAACATGCCCAAGTGTAGGAGGGCAGTTAGCTGTACAAATTCCAGACTCAACCAATTAGAATACAAGCAAGGGAAGAGAAAGAGAGAAAGAGAGAGAGAGAGAGAGAGAAAGGGAGAGAGAGATGTTAGGATAAAATCTAATAGTTTTGAGTCATTGTTATAAGCACTTTGATCTATTAACTCATTTAATCCTTACCACACCCTCTGAGGTAGGAACTTTTATTATCCTTATTTTTAAGGAATATGAGGTACAAGATGTAGTTATTTGGCCCAAAGTCACACAGCTAAAAGTGTGGTAGAAGTAGGAATCAAACCTGGTAATCTGGCTTCAGAGCTCATGTTGTTTGGTGTCGTGCATTTTCTTCTCACTTAGCCAAAATTTATCTGCCTCAATATGTTAGGTGATCAGTGAACAGTGTCAGCATCATTCTGAAAAACAGTAACCCCATTGGTTCCTTCCACCAACACATTCTAATGGAGTCAGTTTGCTCACTGTGAGAATGACAGACAGGGCAGATGGAGACACTGGTAGAAAATGGTATGTAGCAGTTCAACGGATGAGTTCTATTATGAATGTATTGGGACCTGCTCTTAAGGTTCTCTCAGTCTAAGAAGTTCTGACTCAATTTTCATGGGGAACTGTCCTTTTGCTTAAATTAATGAATGTCCCCATGGTATCTGGATTTTAAGGGACTTTGGGTTTTCTGTGCTGCTGAGGGCAGCACATAGTTACATAACTTCCACCCCGTTGTTTTCTCATATCATGTTTGTTGAAACATTTTGCAGAAGGAAACATTCTTTTTTTTTATTTTTTGTAGTACTGGGAATTGAATCCAGGGTCTTGTGAATGCTAAGCAAGAGCTGTACCACTAAGCTACATCCTCAGCCCACACGTATCTTTCTTAAACATGAAAAAGCCATGAAATGTGGTTTGTTTCTGTTTAAACTTCAGCATAATGTTCTGATACCCCTAATTCTTTCACCTAAATAAGAGGAATAAAATTTGAGACCATGTCAAATTGACTTGCTTCAGCCTTAATTTAATCCCCACACACAGGATTCACACAGAATTTTAAACTTCTTATAAGTTCCTGTTCTTTGAAGTAGACTACTTTGCCAAAGGCTTTAAGGCAGTAGATGCAAACATTTGAAGCTGTAATGTCAATAGTGTACTTCTAGATAAAAAAAAAAAAAAAGAAAAAGTAGTTAATGTTTGATTTCAGCTGTTCACAAAACACCTTAAAGTTCCATGATGTGTGACAGTTTGAACTGAGATAGGAAGTCAGGTCTTGTCCTTCAAAACTGGAAACAAGGAAGTGGTAAGGCAGTTGCCTAGCTAGAGGGTAAGCTTCACCATTCACCTAAAATCACCTCCACACAGCTTTTGTTGTTCTTTATTATTACCTACACGGTACTCTCTTGAAATGGTTCAACAGAACGAACCCAAACTATGGGTTTTTTTTGTGTGTAAAATGGTCCCGAAAGAAATGCTTATGATGGAAACAAAAAGGTTCAAGAATTGGTCCTTCCCCCACCTCCCAAAAAAGAGTAAGCCAAATTTGGAAGGGCCGAGCTCTGCCACAAATGACTTGCTGTTTAACAGTGAAGTCCAGAGAGCCTCCAAAATCTAGAACTGTGGACCTTCTTTGCCTTTAGAATCCAAGCGAGATGGTTTGAGCCTCTCAGCCTATATATAGGGTGAAATCTACTAGCACCCAAAGTAGGTACTCCCACCCTTATTTCTCTACATCTTCCAAGGAGGTACTCACATTCTCCACTATATCTGCTTTTCTATGGAAATTTCCATCAGCCTGCTGGTCAGCTTGGATCCTGAGCTTAGCTCTCAGTCTTAGTGCTGCAACTACCTCCCACATTCCTCTGCCCCATGTTTACCTCCCCCAACCTGGTTGTTTTCATGCCGCCCTCCCCCATCCCAGCTGTGTGAAGCAGGCTTTACTGACAGCTGGCTGGTAGAGGGGAGTTATAGCACAGCACAGCAGACAAAACCACTAAACATGACTTCTACCACAGGGACTTTCTCCTTGATGTTCTCCTTGCCTTGGATTGAGCAAGCGGGGTAGGATGGGCTCTAGGCTGGCATCTGGGCTCCACCACTCACTAGCTATGGAACTTCGTAATCCTCCCTGGGTTTTTGTTTTTGTTTTTTTTTTTTGGTACCAGAGATTGAACCCAGGGGCACTCCACCACTGAGCCGCATCCCCAGCCCTTTTTTGTATTTTATTTAGAGACAGGGTCTCATTGAGTTGCTTAGGGCCTTGCTAAATTGCTGAGGTTGACTTTGAACTCGTGATCCTCCTGCCTCAGCCTCCCAAGTGCTGGGATTACAGGTGTGTGCCACCACGCCCAGCCCTCCCTGGGGTCTTGTTCTATGTCTGTAAATGGGGCTGCTCCTGTTCTCTCTCCTAAGATTTTTGTGAGAATTAAAATGAGATTATCTGTACAATCAGGCATCCCAGTGACTGGCACAGAGTGACTGCTCAATAAATGAGAGCTGATAAGAGAATTATTTGGAGAATTATCCCCTCTCTTGCTAAACCTCTGATCAGCAACTCTGCTGCATTGAATGTATGTGTACACACACACACACACACACACACACACACACACTTAGAGCAGAATCTTTGAGAATGAGTCTGGGCATTATTAGTTTCTTAAGCTTCCCAGGTCATTATAATATGTAGCCAGGTTGAAAATCATTGTTATAGACTCTTCAGTTCTACTCCCAGCTTTCCTAGACCACCAGGGACATTTCTCCAGGACCGAGAAAGAATCCAGAATTCCCCATCCCCCCCCCCTTTATTGTAAGCATATTGGGGTTTTTTTGGTTTTGGGGGGTTTTTTTTTAGCATATTGTTTTAAATCTCTCTGTCTTGCTCTTGCACATCTAGGAAATGCCCTCGGGGGTGGGGATGGCTTTCTCACCATCAAAATATTCTTATAGGTGAATATTCTCTGGCCATAAAGCACAAGAGATTACATTTAGTTATTGCTTTTAAATGACCTTTTTCACAATAAAAAACAAGTATTATAGTCATCTCCAAGTTGGGTTATAAGTCACTGCATGTGTCCTTCCAGAGTAGAGCTCAAGGATTCTAACAGTAGGACAAAAGAAGCTGGACGCCACTGGAGCACAACATGGCAATATGCTCAGCATTCTTATAAAGTATTTCTGCAGATCTTGGGGGTTTCAGCCTTGGCTCCATGCTAGAATCGCCTGATAAGCTTTAAAACTCTGTCCCAGGCTGAGAGCCACCCCCAGAGATTATAATTTCATTGGTCTGGGTGCCAGATGACTCCAGGAGTAGCCACTGACCTCTGTGATCTGCTTTTATCACTTTATTTTTCTCTCCTACTCTCAATCACTGAGTTAATTCTGTGTTTCCCAAACTGTCTAATTAAAAGAATTACCTATGCTTCTTAAAAATACAGACTTCTGAGCCTCACTCCAAGTTTACTGAATCAGATCTTAGGAAATTTTTTGACAAATACTTGGGTGAGTCTAACAGGCAAATGTAAGGAACATTACATTAATCCAAGTGATTTATTTTCCTTTATAAAATTTTTTAAATTGTACATATTTATGGAGAACAGGAAGATGATGTTTAACCATCAAATCAGGGTAAATAGCAACTCCAACTCCTTAAACATTTATAATTTTGTTGGGAAACTTCACACTCCTGTCTTCTAGTTCTTTATAAAATATATAATAAATCATTGCAAATTGTAGTCACCCTCTTGTGCTGTATACACTAGAACTAGACTTACCTATATTTTGCTGTTTCCCAACCTCTCTCTATCCATTCTTCCCCCTACCCTTCCTGTTCTTCAGTGACCACTATTTTCTACTTCTATGAAATCAGTAATACAAGTCAATTCACTTTCAGTTGGATTAAGATTAATTAATGTAATTAATAAATCATAAACACCTAATGTGTGCCCCATATTATTTTAGGTGCCGGTACAGTGGAGAACAAGGCAAAGTTCATGTTGAGGATATTTTGTCTAGGATAAAACAAGAAATTTAACTTCAGTTAGTGATGAGAATTGAATGACACTTACGAATCTAGTTTTACAGATCTTAATTGACTTTTACCAGTCCAAACCAAAAATAATTCAGTACACCCCACCCCACCACATGTGCTGGTTATGTCTACAACCAAAGAAATGGAAGTGACATACAGAAAACAGATGTGAGGTACAGCTGGATGGATCACAACTTGGCACTGCCCTTATTTGAACAAACTGACTGACTGAAACTCAGCTGCTGTGATCGGCTGAGACTCAGCTTTTTGTTATAAAGGCAAATTCCCAGTTCGTTTACATACTTACTTAGGCTGCAGCTCTTTTTTAACCTAAGGACACAGAGGCTTCTTCAGGCCAAGCTTAATCCGACCTACTGTGACACCAAGACAGGCTGGGGAGATGGCTCAGTGATAAAGCACTTACTTAACAAGTGTGAGGCTCTGTGTTTGATCCCCAGCACTGCAAGCAAAGAACAACAAAAACCCTGCAGCATAATAAACCCAAAAAGTGACAGGTGCAGGGGTTATTTTAAAAAGGGTAGCCAGGGAGACCTGGTTCTGAGAAGCTGCATCTGAATAGAGAACTGATTAAAAAAAAAAAAAAAACTGCTTACAAATTCCATTGCAACCATACTTATATAAGTTTATTCTATATGTCTCATGTCTCCTAAATTAGATGGGATTTTCTTAAGGTCAGGGTCTGTCTTATATTTTTGTATTCTTCCATAGCAACCAGTGTAGTGCTTTGCACAAGGAAGAACTCCGTGACTCATACAAAACTCAAGGCATTTCAACCTTAATATAAGAATCTCTAAAGAATCAGCCAGCAAAGGATCCAGCAGGTTACCTGCTGACTAAGAAAAAGAAAATCCAGGGAAACATGAGATACTCAGCTCCAATGCTAGACTTTCTACTTGCCTCCAGTTATAGTAGATTCTTACCAGAAAGTCTTCAAGATATGCCAAGATCTGGTCATCTTGAGAATGACTCCATACTGTTGAGATGAGGTACTGAACTCTGAGTACCAATTTTGCTGGCTTACCATCCTGAGATGTAATTTCTTGTCTTTAGTCTTCCCCTACTTCTTACCAATGTCTGTGTGTGCCTTCACCCCCTATTTCTTAAAGGTAATCAACTGGGTTCTGCAGAAGGTTGCTGGATCCTATGAAGTCTCTTAAGGATAAAAGAAGAGTCTTCAATATACTGAAAAATTCTCAAAAGGTTTAGTGAAACCTGTTCAGCTCCTCCAGGAAAGGTTTACCACATTTCTAGTTTGGGACTCCCATCACTTTTAGGGAGCCTTTCCATTTCTTGCTGCAGTGCCCTTTTCTTGAAAGGCTTTCTTTGCATTAAAAACAATACAATCAGGGGCTGGGGCTGGGGCTCAGTGGTAGAGCGCTCGCTGTGCAAGGCCCTGGGTTCGATCCTCAGCACCACATAAAAATAAAGTCATTGTGTCAATCTACACACAAAAAATAAAAATAAAAAAAAAAATACAATCACTACTGAAAGGCCCATCCAGGAGGTAACACCATTTGTTAGGGAAATACCCGAACAAGGAATATCAAGAGCAATGCATTTCAAACCAACTCTACAACTGATTTGTTCTCTGACCTGGACAAGTTGCATGATACCTTTGAGCTTTTGGATCCTCAGTTACAAGATGTTCCTTTCTCTGATAATACTGAAGTTACCAAAAAGAGCCTTTTTTTTTTTTTTTTGTGGTGCTGGGGATCCAGCCCAGGGTCACACACATGCTGTGCAAGTGCTTTACCACTGAGCAACACCCCCCAGCTCTCAGGGTACTTTAAAGTATGCTGATTGCCATGGCATTATAGCATGCTATTATCACATAAAAGTAATTCATCATGCTCTTGTGCTTGGTATGGTAGATATTTGCATTCCTTCAGCCTCTCATTTTAGCATGAAACTTCAGAAGTAAGATTCTGCCAGACACATATTCCCCCTTAGAGCTGTGCTTTAAATAGTCCTCTTTGCTTATCTTTGCTTTTCTTACTTTTCTCCCCTGCCCCCTTACAGAAAATGTATTTTGATCACCTTCACCTTAGAGAAGTCCCCTAGTGGCATCCTCAGGGACTGTTCTGTTGGCTGAATTCCTCAAACACTGCTGCCATTTGGCCCATAGATTGTCATTTGGCCTCAGTTCGTTGGCTCTAAGCATCTACTGTCTGAGTTGTTTATGTTCTGAACAAGGCCTACCTCTGCAACTGGAATTTCCTTGAAGGCAGGGGCTATGATTTATACCTCTTTGTATCCTCGGTTCAGACAATTTATTTTAACAGTGACTTTTAGGGTTGATACGGGTTACTATTCCCCCCAAATTCATGTCTACTTGGAGCCTGCAAATGTAATTTTACTAGGAAATAGGGGTTTTGCAGGTATGATCAAGTCAAGATGGGCCCTAAATCTCATAACTGGTATCCTTAAAAGAGAAAAATCTGGAGACAGGAGAAATTTAGGAAAGAAGGCCAGGGAACAGATCTGGAGTGAAACTGCCACAAGCCAACGACTGTCAAGGATTGCAGGGAGCCAGCAAAGGCAGAGGGGTTCTCCACTAGAGCCCTCTGAGGAGTCACAGCCCTGCCAACAAATAAATTTCTGTTGATTAAAGTTGCCTGGTTTGTGATAATTTGTTAGGTAGTTCTAAGAAACCAGTAAAAAAATGCTGAGTACAATAAACATGCTTAGAGTGTGGCAAGAGCCCTTCTGGGGGCCACTATTCAGCCTTTGACAACCCACTTTCAGAAGCCCTGAGGGAGTGGTTAGGACAGTTTCTAGGGAAGGAGGGGAGTAATTGAAGGCAATGAATAGAGAGGAGAGGGAAAGAGCTGGGTACCATCTGCATATGAAACAATCCAAAACAAAGTTTGTAAACTCTAAGTTGAAGATGTTTTGTTTTTAAGGTCCCATCACAGAAATCATTTGCTCTAAGAGAAATGGTTGATCTGAGAGCTGGAGATAGGGGAGCAAGCGAGTGAAAGGTTATTCACTTTGTGATAATTCAAAATAATAAAGCAGACCTACTTGGGAGGCAGTATGTGTGTGTGTTTTCTCCAATGCCTTGCTTAAGATAACTGGAAGCCTCCAAGGTGCAAGCTGGGGCTGATGATGGCTGATGGTCTCTTCCAACTCTGGAGGCCCTGGTTCCCCCTCTATGGTTAAGAGTAGGATTAAGGTTCACACCACCCCAGTTTTGCTTTCTGGCTTTGCCACTAACTGGCAAGTTAGTTCACCCGACTTACCTCCCTCTCTTCATTTGTAAAATCAGAATAAAAAGAGCACATACACCCCATATAAAGCATGGGATTGAAAGACTTAATTTGCGAACAGCACACAGGGTGGATAATAGAAGCCTTGATGGTTTGCGGCAGCAGCAGCAGCGGCGGCAGCAGCGGTGGCATCACCTTCATGTGCAGGTCAAGCAGAACTGGGAAAGGTAAATTGTGAACTTCAATGGCTCCGCCAGAAAGAAAAGATCCCACTAGGAAAGAGATGAGAGCTGGTTGTTTGCTTCAAAATCTGTAAGAAGGGTGTAAAAACACTTGGACTTTGAGAACGGCAGAGTTTTTCTGAGTCTGTTGATATGGGCAGACTCCAGGTACTGGGTGGGAGTAAAGGATGGACTCCTATGTGAGGCTCCTTCTCTGGGTCCTGGGTCCTGCGTTCTATCTGGCTCCCCACCAACAGGCGGATATACTGCCGGCCTTCAGTCAATAACAAATGGTGGAGAAAGAAATAAACCAACTGGGACGGACTAGCTTGCTGCGAGACACTCCTTAAGTTCAGGAACAGCAAGCACGACTAGCGCTTAACTTTAAAGTTAGCATATTTACAAAAACTCGCTGCGAAGGACCCTGGAGTCAGATATTGCCAAATTGGTTAAGTAGGTGTGTGCCTTCTTTAATGCAATTATTTGGTGAGCGGGAGTGGGGCTGGCTACCGCACCCTCAGGGCCCGCCACTCTCACCCGGTCTTGAGGACAGAGGAAGCCTTTTGGGCATGTAGGCATTGATTGAAAAACAACTTTGCAGCCTATGCATTGAGCAAAAGGCAACACCTTCCCACGCGGCTGATAATACTCTGCCAGGCTGCGTAGGACATTCCTAGTCTTACCCATGAGAACAACGCGCCTACTGCCGCGGCTGGATGATTCCTGCAGTGCCGGGAGTCTCACAGAGCCTAGCGTTCGGGGAGCAGCTAAGTCGTGGATGTGAGTCTGCTTTGTCACCGCCCTCTGAGCGACTCTGGGCAAGTCGCTTAGCTCTCCAGACTTCGAATTTCTTGTCTGCTTAATTCAGGGAAGGAACCAAACCTGGATGACGCCAGGGCAGCCGCAGAGAGCTGGGTGGCTCGGCCCGGGTGCGGCGAGCTCCTGCTGGAGCGGAGCGCGCAGCGGAACTTCTGTCCCAAGCGCGGCGTGGCGCGGCGCGGCGCGGCGCGGCGCAGGGACCCCGGAGTGCAGGGCGGGGAGCTCCCTCTGCGGGAGCGCAGCGGCGGCGCTCCTCCTTTCTCCACACGTCACGGGGACCGCTCCGCGCTCTCCCACTCCGGGCCGAGGGAAAGCAACTGCCTGGCAGGGCGCGTGGCCGAGGTGGCGACCCAGACGGAGGGCGCGAGTGGGCCGCCACCGAGGAGCCGGGAACGCAGCCGTCGGCCCCCACCGGCTTGGCCTCCGCAACTGCGGGGCTCCTCGTTCCGGGCTCCCTGGGTCCCTTGCGTAAGTCGACTTGGCCACGCAGACAAGAGAGGAGAGTCCGGGGCTGGGGGTGTCCCGTGGTGGTTGGCGCCGTGCCCCTGTTTCAGCCGCTGGGTGGCCGGGCTGCCTCGACCCTCTCCCGAGACTTTCACTTTCCCCCGGGGAAAACTTCGGCGCCAAGTCTTTCTCCGGGATGGGGGCGGGGGCGTCTGCCCGGGAGGGCCTCCTCGGGATTCCCGACGGAGCCCCGACTTGGCTTTGCACCAGGAGCCAGCGGGTCCCCCAGGGAAACCGGCGGGCGGACAGAGCCGCGGGGCAGCCGGGCGCCCCCGGCGTACACCTAGCGGATGCCGCACTTCAGGGCTCCACGCAGCACCCCAGCCAGCGGCAGGACGCTGCAAAGTTCCCCGAGGCCCTCACTGGGAAAGGGCAGCGGACGCGACTGGGTGCGGAGTAGGTCCTGGGAGACGGCCCGCGGCCGCAGCGCGCAGAGCCGAGCCGCGGGACCTGGAGGCGCCGGCGCGTGGGCAGCGTTTCCCGGGTGCTCCCCGGGGGGTGAGAACACGCTTCTGAACCCCGCTTTGCCGGAAGCTAGAATCCTCTGTTTCGGCCCCTGCCGAGGGCCACCCAGACCTGCGCCTGGGCTTCGAGAGAGGGACGCGAGGACCGTGAAGGAGCTGCTCCTGAAGCTTCTCTGGAGCACTGGGGCGTGGGCCGGAGGGTTTTCTTAAGAGTTCTGTGCCGGTCGAGCTGCGAATCGCGCTTCCCGGGCCGGGCCCTCCGCAAGGACAAGCTTCTGTGCTTTTTAAGGTCAAGTTTTCCTGCCGCAGAGCCGGCGGGAATCGTCCCCCTGCTAAATGCCGGTGCCTCCCCAGCGGGCTGGGACCCTGCAGAGATCCGAGCAGAGTTACTTTACCGTCTTTTCGTGGGCGAACGGTGCGAGTGGGTGGGTATTGTTTTGTAAATGTTAAGAGCTAAGCTTTCCGGAATGGGGCTGCTCTGGAAAACTGGAAAACATCCCTTTGCTGAGCAAACGGAGAGGTGATGTTAGCCCCGGAGCACGCCCCCACCCCTTTTCTTATCTTTAGAATTAAAGCGCAACAAACCAGAAGATTAAGGGAGTTGGGGATAATATTAATTCTTTTAGATCTCTCATGTGGTTTGGTAGACATAGAAATCACCCTTTTTGATCTTACATGCATAAAACATGCCCTTATTAAACCATCTCTCAGCCTGACATTCTAGAAACAGTTCATTTTGGCAGCTATTGTTGATAGTGTCTTAGGGAAGTAAAATCTTTTAAAGTGAATTATTGCAGAGAACTGTTTCTATGCACTAAAAAGTGCACTTTTTAATCATCCTGTTGTATATGAGAAATGACCAATTAAGATGTTGACTTATCTTTCACTTGTATTAGGAGAGAAACAACAAAGAATTGGATCGTGTGGCACCAAATTTTCACTCAGGAAAACTACAAGGAGAGTGTCCTTGGGAGAGAGGTTTTCTACTCTTTCCTTTGAGAGGCAAGGTTTATAGTAATTTAATAAATGTCACACCTGCACAGAGGTAGGCAGGAGTGAATGGCATAATTGGGCAGTAAGTCAGGGAGTTGGTGCTAGATGGCTGAGGGGAGAGTGGAGACAGAACCAGATGAAGCCAGGAAGGAGGGACCCTGCCCCATGATACCTGGTGGGAGTGGTGAGTGTGTTGGATGGAGTCTCAGGACAGTTTACCATCTGAAAGTGTTCTGAAGAGATGTGGATTCAGAATACAACTCTACTACATGAGGAATGGATTTGAGGAACCCCTCAAGTAGATAGGACTGAGTCAGAGGGTCTAAAAGGGGGAGGTGGTGGCAGGGATGACATGGTGGTAGACTCAAGGCCAACTCTGAAATGACTTGGCATCTATTTTGTGGAAGGTGTGAATGCCCAGGACTCCCTGTAAGCCTGGGTGCTGCTGTTTACAGAAGCAGGGAGCACTGTTGGAGGAGCAGGTGCCAGGAGAGGAGCCAGGTGTGAGTTTGTTAGGTCTAAGCAACTTTTCAAGGTTCCTGAGTAGAAATGCATCTCAAGAGGCAGGATGGAACAGGCCCTGGCTGACTCTCCAAAACTGGCTGGCACCTGTGTCAGGAGTGGTGTTTGAAACCTGGAGTGGGCAAGAGGGGTGCTGACTGAGGACTGGCAGCTGCTCCCAGAGGGAGAGGTGAGACAGAGGGATGGCTTTTTTCAGTTGAAGGAAATCTACACTTATTTAAATGTGAATGGGCTGCGGCAAGTTGGAAGAAGTTGAACATACAGGTCATCTGGAACCCCTGTCCCTTGAAGGATTAGGTAAAAAGCAATTTGATTATGATGGTATTTTAATATCAAGCTCACATAACATACTGTCAGTATCTTACAACATTACGAAGCATGTTTAACTGAGCAATTTGAATTTTGACTTTCTAGATCATGCAGATTTAATGTCTAAGGCAAACACAGATTGTGATCACACAACAGAGCTGCAACATGGCTAGGAGCAAGGCCCCTGGAGCCGGACTTGGCCCCGTCACTAACTCGTTGTAACCTGGCATAAGTTTTCTTGGCCTATCTGTCTCAGCCTCCAGGCCTCTGAAGTGTCACCACCCCTAAGGACGCCCAAGGGGCACATGCTGTATACCTCCTCGTGAACTGGCAGGGATCGCCTAGGATGCCTCATCCATACCCAACACATGCATCACGCCTGGCACATGGCAAGTGTTCTGAAAGCCCTGGTGCAGCTGGCTTTGTTATGATGATGTCATTTCTGTGATGTCATATTTATCATTTCCAGACATAAAATTTGAGACCTGGAGAATTTTGAAACTTGGCCAAGACCACCGAGATAAGAGTAGCAAGTTAAGGCCAGGATCTCTTTGGCCTGACTCACAGGCAGAGGCACCTTCTACCTAGCTTGTCAACAAGTGCCAGGTACTGAATGTGGTGCAAGATCAACTATAATAGAAGGATCCAGTCACTGCTTGCCAGAATGCAGTGAAGCAAAGCAGACATCAGTGGCAACGCTTACCCTAGCAATTTAGAGATGTATGTTTGGTATTAATTTGCATTGCTTTGCATGTCATCTTATATATGCATTGTCATAAGCTGGTAATTTTCCCAGTAGGAGCTAAAGGCCGAAGCTTCAAGTATCAGAGGGAAAATAAAATTAATCAGGAATCGAATGTAGCTGTTTCACTCCTAATAGCCTCCTGGGAATGTCGGGCTCAGGGCTTTTAGGGAAAGTATTGGATCCATATTTACTCTTTTAGAACATAGGGGAAGCCAGAAACCATGTGATAAAAGAAAACATACATCTTAACATGTTGTGAAGTTTGATTTACCAAACAAAACAGAAAAATACAAGAAAAGTAGAAGACAACCAGAAAAGAGTTTTATATAAAATGCTAGAAAATGAAGTAGAAGCAGAAAAAGAAGTTGGCTTTACGGGCCTAACTAATAAACACTAAAGGTCAAAGTAAGGGTTAAGTTTCTGCTTAGCAGTGTGAAATTTTAGAACATAATCTTAAATACAATTTTTGAGCCTTTAAAACCAATAAGTTCTCCCTAATTTGGACTTCTTGGGAAATGGGTCATTATATCTTAGTAAAATTGCATGAGTGCAGAATATCAATAATCAAAGAAGCAAACTATTATTCTGTTACTTAGAGCAATGGTTCTTAAAGTGTGGTCAGCTGGGCCAGCTGCAAAGTAGCACCTGAGGACTATTAGAAATGCAGATTCTTGGGCTGGGGATATAGCTCAGTTGGTAGAGTGCTTGCCGGGCAAGCACAAGGCCCTGGGTTCAATCCCCAGCACTGCAGAAAAAAAAAAGTGCAGATTCTGAGACCACTCCAATCTGCTGGATGGACCATCTGGAGATGGGGCCCAGCAATATGTGTTTTAATAAGTTCTTTGGTTGTTTGGAGTGGCATTCATGCCTCCTGGTTTTCTCACTTTCTCAGACTTAACCTTAACTTTTCTGTCTTGTGATCGCCAGCTTCTTGCTGTGCCACTAGACTTCCATGCCTTGCTTACCTAGGAGAGGGTTGAACAGAGACACAAACCCATTCCTCAGTGCATCTGCTCAGGGCAGAGTAGAGTGGTGTGGCTGGTCCCTTCCCTTCCTTGGTCCAAGTCTAACCTGGTGGGAGATGCTTTCTAAGATCCTTTTCTTTCGGCCTCAGTGTTCTGTAGCTCTGTAGTTCTCATGCTGTCAGGGCCATGTAGGTTTTGTTTCGCTGCCTTTTTCTTCCTTTGGCAGTCTCATACCCAACAAACTGACTCATACCAAATGTACAGTCAGCCAAAACACTGCCATTCTCTACAGATGCTCCTGTGAAGCCACATTTGTCCATCTGGTATGAGCGCAGTTAATTTTCTGGACCTAAGAGTTAGTCTTTGCATTTAGCTCTTGAAGTTCATCTTACTAGATCCAAGTCTGACACAATCTGTTTGGATTCTATTTCTGCCAATTCACATATTAACTGAGCTTCCTTTGTGTCCTCTGCACACTTGACCACTGAGGTCCTGGCCAAGGAATTAATGATGATGTGAGTGTCTTTCTTAGTGGCCTCCTCACAGCTAATGAAGCTCAAAACTTCAATGAACTCAAAACTTAAGTTGAAGCTCAATTGAAGCTCAAAACTTCAATGAACTCAAAACTTAAAACTAAGCTCAAAACTTAATGAACTCTTGCAGTCCTGTGGTGCTGGCATTGGAAGAAAAAGTCAGCCAGGTACAGTGGTGCACGCCTGTAATTCCAACGACTAGGGAGGCTGAGGCAGGAGGATCATGAGTTTGAAGCCAGTCTGAGAACTTAGCAAGGCCCTAAGCAACTCAGTGAGACTCTGTCTCTAAATAAAATATACAAAGGGGTCTGGGGATATGACTCAGAGGTTAAGCACCACTGGGTTCAATCTTCAGTACAAAAAAATAAAAAAGAAAGGAGGAAGAAGAAGAATAGTCACCAGTCCTGGCATCATGCACACTGGAATCACTGTTATTCTGAAGTACTCCTCTTATGGTTTCCCTTTTTAGGCCCTTGTTCTATAACTTCATCCCGGGTGTCTGTCACAGCACAGCCATCAATAGCACGTTGTAACTGAACTTGGAGATGGCTTCACTATCCTTGTATTGTTTAAACCATCTGCTTGGAGTTTTATTTTGTTTTGTTTTGTAGGTGACAGAAGTGAGTTTCAGCTTATTTATAATCAGATGTAAAAGAACTCAGAAGTTTAGGAAGCAAAAATTGTGCCTCTCTTCGTTTTACATTGTAGAACTCGACTTTTATGCTAAAGTCTAGGTTTGGCCAAGAGACTCAAGTTATCTGATCTTTTTTTTTTTTAAAGTAAAATTTTGCTGATACAAGATTTTGCCTCTAGAGGAGCACAATTACATACTATAATGGCATAAGTTAAGTTCAAAAAGGCTAAAAGCAGAACAGCTTTATGGAATGCCTTTAGCGTGGTTGTTAGGGCATGAGAAAATGCCTGGAGTCCTGAACTGTCACGTCATGGTTCTTATTCAGTCCCCACCCGGCCTCCATGCCCCACCCCAACATTAAAATTTGCACCTTAAACCAAACTTCAGAATCCCCATAGCGGAGCTTGTTTTCCTCCAGCAAGATGCTACCAGACCTCTTTTGGGGGTCGCAGGGTGGCACAGTTGTGCTGGGAATCAAAGGGCCCCAGCATGCTAAGCACATGCTCTACCACTGAGCTGCACCTGCCCCTTACCAAACCCACTTGGATGTGATGATCTCCCTTACCATGATAAACAAAAAGAAGATAGTAAACGTCTCTGTAAACTCAAATCTCCCTTGTAAGGGAGACAGAATTTTACCTTTACCCTCTTAGGGTATTTTGCTGTACGTGAGAATCAAATTGATATAAGAAAGAGAGAAAAGCATACAAAACTATGAGTCTTACATGACGGCAGAACCCTCACAAGGAAATGAAGATCCAAGGGCAGTTAGATGAACACTTGCATTCTGAATTGAACAAAGAGTAGTCAATTATTAAAATGAGACAAGGCCAGAGGCTTAGGCGAGGCTGTGAACTGGGTGGGGAGGTGACCAGCAAGGTAAGGTGAGTGTAACGGCAGTGCAGAGTTCCCTGAAGGGGCCTCGACTTTCTGTCCTCCATGATGGGAGTGGTACTGGCTCTGCTGCACAGGAGTTTCATCTCCTGCTTTTAAGGAACAGCACAAAGTGGATGATGTTGCCTCTCTGTTTTTCAGGGGCCTTAAGTGAAAGCAGTACGTCCGAGTGCCGTATTTGAGCAGCACAGTCTTAACCACAGACGCGAATACTCGCACTTCTGTGCTCTTTGGTTGCTTCTCATTCTCTCCTGGCATCTCTAGTTGGTTTTCTAGCTTTTGTTTCCTACTCTGGTCAAGGGGAGATAAACGTGGTTGTCCTTTTGAGGAAGGGCTTCAGAGCTGTGCTCCGGCCTGTACAGTCAGCCTGTCAGCCCTGGTGGCTTCCACCTGTCTGCCCAGCATTTTTCTGGTGGTCTACAAGAGCTGGCCAGCCCACGACAGAGCAGGCGGCACAGACAGCCACAGAGGGTGGGCAGTTCCGCCAGGATGAGGAACAACACCTAGTGTAGCTCCTGCACTTGCCAAGGTTCCTTTTCTCTTCCTTCTCCTCTGAGTCCTTGCAGTATGTTTAGACTATTTGTGCATTTGCACCACACCCCACATTCCACCTTGGTGGAATAAGAAGGAATGGCTGGCTCTGCGCAGCCCTCAGCAGCAGCAGCATCGAGGATGAGACCGAAAAGGTGTTAAGAGAATGGTAGGGAGACTGTGGAGCTGAAGGATGTGGGACTGAAGAAGAGATCCCAAGGAAAGAAGACCATCAAGTCAGCACCATGGTGAAAAAAACACGGAATAAGGGAGACATTTCCAAGAACAGCTAGTGACTTGTCCTTTCCGAGAACTATCTCTATAAACAAATTCAAATGTAGCAAAACAACTGGATTTCTTGGGTTGTGTTATCAGGTCACCTAGGACCTCGCTGTTATTTCTCTGTATTCCTCAAGGCTGTGTAGTTTCTAGTGTGTTCTCCCTTGACTCCAACACAGTGCCTCCTTGGCTCATGGTGAATGTTTGCTGGATGAGTGGACAGCCAATAGAAGGGGACAGAAATAGGATACATAAGAATATAAGGGAGGCTGGGGTATAGCTCAGTGGTAGAGCACTTGCCTGACATGTGGGAGGCCCTGGGTTTGATCCTCAGCATTGGGAAGGTGGGGGAGATAAATAAATAAATATATGTACAAATATATATATAAATACAAATGTGTATATATTTGAGTAATATATGAGTATATCATATGAGTAATATATGAGTATAGATGTGTATATGTATATATTACTCAAAAGATGTGAAGGCAGAAATTTGAACACATATTTATACACCCATGTTCATAACAGCTTTATTCACAATAGCCAAAAGGTGAAAACAACACAGGAGTCCATCAGCAGAAATGGATGCACAAAATGTGGTTTCTTCATAAAATGGCATATTATTCAGCCTTAAAAAGGAAGGAAATTTTGGCACATGAATGAGCCTTGAAGACAGTATGTTTAGTGAAATAAACTTGTCAAACATTGGACAAATACCATGTGATTCCTATTAAATGAATTCCTGGGATGGTCAAATCCATGCAGGCAGAAAGTGGAATGGTGGCTGCCAAGGGCTAGAGAGGGGATAATGAATCAGCCAGTGTCTGATAGGTATAGAAGTTCATTGGAGAAGATGAAAATCTGTGGGTGATTGGTGCTTATGGTTGTGAAACATCAAAGTGCTTAATACCACAGGGTCCTTAACACATAAAAATGGTTAAAGTGATCAGTGCACTCTGTATGCATGTATGGTATCACACTATGTGTACAATTAATATGTACAATTAGTACATGTTAACGAATATTTCTTTAAAAATGGCTAAAGTGGAGCCAGGAACACCTGTAATCTCAGCTACTCAGGAAGCTGAGACAAGGATTTCAAGTTTGAGGCCAGTGTGAAACCCCGTCTCAAAAGAAATAATAAGCCTGGCGTGGTGGCGCACGCCTGGAATCCAAGTGACTCAGGAGGCTGAGACAGGAGGATCGCAAGTTCAAAGCCAGCCTCAGCGAGGCCCTAAGCAACTCAGTGAGACCCTGTCTCTAAATAAAATACAAAATAGGGTTGGGGATGTGGCTCAGTGGTGGAGTGCCCCTGAGTTCAATCCCTGGGTCAAAAAAATAAATAAATAAAAGAAGAAATAATTATTAAAAAAATGATATTAAAAAAAGGTGTGGCTCAGCGGTAGAGCTCTTGCCTAACATTTGAAGCCCAGAGTTCCATCCTGTCACCACCAAAAAGGCAAAAGTTCAAGTGATAAATTTTGTTACATATGTTTTACCACAGTAATAGAAAAAAGAATGCTGTTATGATCACTTAATTCATGAGTATGGAACAATAAAGTGAAAGTATAGACTAGAGAGCAAAGATGGCAATGACTCCAGTCTGAGAACTGAGCCACCAAAAAAGTGTTGTCTGAATCCTGGTCCCCAGAGGGATTTTCAAAAGGTTTTAATCTTGTCCATTCTCCATTGTCCCCATAATTCTCTCTTAAAGAACAAAAACAAAAACCTTTCCACTTTGAAAAATTTCAGGCCTGCAGACAAGTTGTAAGAATATCCTGGTGGGCGTCCATCTGATTCCCTCCCCTCGACCACGAGAAGCGTGGACGTTTTTGATGTGGCTTCAGCCCCAGTCTGCCTGATGGAACTGCATGGCTGTTGCCTCTCGGAGATGGTTTCTGGGCGCAGGAGTGGGTGAGGCACTTAGAGCAGAACAGCGCCTGGTCAGTGATCCCCAGCTGATTCGGATTCCCCTGATCCTGACCATCACGCAACTCTGTGCCAGTCTGGTTTTTCTGCCAGGACATACCCAGCCCATTAGCTTGTTTAGTCATCCCAGTAACCATGTGATCAGTGCCCTGGTTCCTCTCATAAGCAGAGGCTAACTGGATCCACGGCATCTTGTTAAGGGCAGACTTATTAATGTGTGCAGGGGTGAAGGAGAAGGGTAAGACAGAGGCGGGCGAGTGTGTGGTAGGGAGAAGAGGAATTGGGTCAGGAAGAAGGGGTGCGAAGGGACAGCAGGAATTGGTCAGAACTACTCCAGATGTTTTGAGTGATATCTATATGATTCTGACATCTTGGAAGAAGAAAAAAAATCTAGCCCTAAAGTCTGTCTTACGTAGGAAGCTCTCCAGAAGACACCCCACCTGCAAGGTGACCTTTGGAGATGATGTGCCCTGGGATCAGAACCCTTACACAGAGAATTGCCATACATTGAAGGGTGCTTAACTGAGCGTGGTGAGCAGACTGCAGTTCTGGCCAACATCAGAGTTAATTTGGTAAATCTTCCAGACTGCCTTCCTTCAGATGTTTACCTAAAGCTTCCATCTGCCTCCAAATATAAATGGATGAGAAGTTCAGCATATTTGAGGCATATTTTTGCACTTGGCTATATACAGGATTATACTGTTGTACAAGTAGATACTTAAATCTGGTTTAAATTTAATTTCGCTCTTGAGTGTGCGAATGTGTGTTAAGCATTACACTTTCCCTGGGGCCACCTTTCAAAGAGCAAGTTACCTAAACATAGAAGTGTTTATTTTTCTCATGTAGCAAGAATTCAGAGTGGGTGTTTGCTATTGCCTGTTCAGTGGCTTGAGGATTTGGGGATTGAGGTCTCCAACAGTCTTTTGGTCTGAACCTCATGGTTCCAAGATGGCTGCTGCAACTCTCACCATCATGTTAGAGTTCCAGCAGAAAAATGGAAGAGGGGAAGAGGGGACAAAAATGGCATGCTTCACACCTGAAAATCAAGCTCCTTTAAAAAACTTTCTTATTTCACTCACAGCTCCTCTACAATGGAAGTTGAAGAAGAAATCTTTTAAAGAGACATGTTTCTGTCACCAAAAATATAGGGGTTCTATTTGTAAAAAGAAAAGGGAGGATAGATGTTGGAAGGTAACTGGTGCTCCACCAGAGTCTATTTCTGAATTTCATCTCACTGATGTCTGTCTGGGCACTGGCCCACACTGTTTCAAAGTCATCATCCATTAGAAAATCTGAGGTCTAGTGTTTCTTCTGCTTTCCTTAGAGATGCTATGTAAGTTGGCTGCTTAGTAAGCTAAGTGGTCACTGTACTTGTTTATTCTGATCCCTGCCTATTGAGACCTGCTGTCTAGATGGGAGCCATTGCTAGAATGCATCCTTGGAGGAAGCGCCAAATGCAGAGGGAGCTTCCTGCAGGCGTTTCTAGATTGGACTTTTGGTAAGACAAAAATCACTGCTTTTGAAATTCCTGTTTTAGCAGAATATTCCTGAGCAACTGCAGATTTTTACTTCTTCTATCCGTTCCACTTAATTTTGAATTCCTGGGTCTCAATTTTATTATGTATATGTGCACACAAGATCTGAGAGCAATATACACATTTTAAACCAAGAAGCACAGATCTTCGGCTAAATGGTGAAACCAAGCCCAGAGCCATTGATCTTAGGCTTTTTCTTAAGTGTGGAAGCACATTGAAGTCTCCAGCTGAGCTCCCACCGTATTGGCAGAACCCAAACACAAACAAGCTAATGGGAAATGGAGTGTGTCTAATCCATTCACCAGCAGCTTGGCCTGGCCTCAAGCCATTCCTGACCTTGATACTGTTGATTCCTGTCCCTTTATCCCTATGCGGCCTCAGCAATGTAGTCATTTGAGAACATTAGGTATCTTACTCTAAAGGCACGTGGAGAAACTAATTACCAGTACCTTTTCAGCTGACGGCAGAGCCTTTGAGGAATTAATTAGTTAATTAATTAGTTAGCTACATAAATGCTTCCAGAGATTTCTGGGGAGGGGGAAAAAATCATGCCTATAGACTTTGGGTAGGGAAAGTTATTTTCTTTCTAATACAATAAACACACATTTTTAAAAATAGATGTATTTTTTCAATTCAGTTTTTCTACTTTCTTGGAAAAGAAGCCAAACTATTCTCAACCAACATTTTAAATTTAGAACATGAAACATAGCATGTATTTTGGTTTCATGTTGTGCCCAAACTAAATGAAATAAGAAGGGCAGAGTAGGGAACCTAGAAGGAATGAAACTTCTGTTTGATAAAGCTTGAGAAGCAAAGATCTAATAAAGAAATTATCTCCTTTTTGGTGACCCTTTATGCCTAAAAATGGGTAAATGTTGAATGTAAGCTCTTTTCACCAAGCTAAAATCAGAGAGCATAGGCATTTTTTGAAACCTGCCCTTCTGATTTAAAAAACTTTTTCTCTATAGAGAAAAAAAATTTTGTTTTTCTCCACAGTGAAGGTCACAAATTATTACAAAGTAAAAACATTTCCTTGGTTTCATCCTTGCATTTTAGACTTCCAGCTAGACTTCTCAGCCATCCCTGTGGCTTTGCCAGCTAAGATGCACTATCAGCTTTTGATGTTTGCCCTGTGCACAGATGAGCTAGAGCCCAGAATCAAGTCTGTTCTCTTCTAACTGGCATGACTATAGAAAGGAACTTGAACTTGGCACTCTTGCTAGACTTCCGCTGCCTAGGTTTCTCACAACCATGAGGTACCACCAGCTGGTAAATACATCTTCATGTGAGTTGCTCGCATCCCATGTAAACCTATTCCCTGAGATTCTCCCCAAACCTGAGAGGCTCCAGTGACATTACTAGCTGGAAGAATTATAATCTGAAGAGGCAGATGACAGCGATTTTCAAAACCAATATTTTCATCGATGCCTCTATTTCACAATCTTGCGAGTGAAGTGGTCTTTTATCTAAGGAAGGTCGGGACCATAGCCTTTGTACTTGCAAACGGAAGCAAACTACCTAGAGAGAAAGCTGTCAATTGTGACGTATTGTACAGGGACCTCAGACAGAGTGCCCTTGGATGAGAGCCAGCCTAGTTCCCAGCTGGGAAGGTTTCACAGGACCTTGAATGCTGCAAAAGCCCTGACAGAATGTATGTTCTGTATATTTGCATTGCTGCAAAATCCTTACTACTGCTTTGCTGGTTACAGGTCCTTAAGATGATGGCCAAACTGGGATCCACAATGAGTCACTGCAGTTTTGCAACATCTGGAGAATTCCCCATAAAAGATTTTGAACTTGGGAAGAACCTTATAGCTTCTGCAGTGTAGTGTTATGAATGCTGTTTAAGCTCTGCATGGAATGGGTTGTGTTTTAAAATTCTTTGGTTATCAGTCTTCCAAAAAATATTGAACATACTGGGGGGAAAAAAAGAAAAACAACTCAAAGGTTAACTAGAAAATGTCTTCCTGACTCTAAGACAGGTGTACCTACATAATTCTGAAACTCCAATGAACAATTTTGAAACTTCAGTAAAAACTTTTAACCAAAAGGAATGTTGTCAAATAATGAAAAACAAATAGTAATCAGAAGGTCAGACTAGAAGGAATAATAAATGCTTTTGAAAAATAAAATGAACCACACGTTGACTCCTTTTTAGTTTTCACAAGAAGCCTTTCCTCTCGAAGAGGTTTTCATACCTACTTGTAGACAAATTTGTGGACCCAATCTGTCTTTTATTTCCTACAGTTCTTTCACATGCATTCTATCATAGGACTTTTGTAATAGCACTATGAGACGGAAAAACATTTTCCCATTTCTCACATGGGAAATAAAGACTTGCCCAGGATTAATGGTTTGCTGGGGTCATTTGAGGATTTTTTGATGACAGAGCCCAGATTAGAACTCAGGTCTTCATTTGTTCCCATGCCAGGAATAGATAGATGCTGAGGGTGGAGTAGTGAGTAGTGAGCAAGGCCTTCAAGGAAGGTCCCCAGGTCCAGGGAAAACTGGTCTAGACTTGGGAACAGCAAGTGCAAAGGTCCTGAGGCAAGGAAGAGGCTTATAAGACTGGTGTTACCAAGAGCTTAAGAGAGAAAAGGAGTAGAATAAGATGAACTTGTGGAGAAGGGCAGGCCTGGGAGCTACTGGGCTTTATGGTCATGGAAGGAATTTCTGATTTTATTATACATGAAATGAAATCCCAGCAAAGGGTTCTATTGTGGAGGAAATGGGGCTAGGGAGGAGGATCGGTCTAACTAATGTGTTTAAAAATCATTTTGGCTACAGTACAGAGAATGGATTAGAGGAAAATGAGAGAGGCCATTTGGGAAATTGTTTTATACCTTGTCAAGGGTGGATACTGGCTTGGTTTAGGGCGGTTTCCACAGAGTAAAAAGAAGTGAGCGGATCTGAAGCACATGTTTGATGTAGAACCAGGAGGGTTCTACCACAGCCAAGGCATTGAAGAGGTGGTCTCACGCTGTGATTAATAGCAAAGGCTCTGAAATTGGGCCACAGTGGAAAATCCTGACCCCTCAACATACTAGCTATGTGACCTAAGGTAAATAATGTATCTCTGTGACTCAGTTTCTCAATCTGAAAAAATGGGACAATGATGGTATCTACCTCAGGAACAGAATAAGTCAGTCAATGCAAATAATACTAACACTCAGCATAGACCATTAAGAAAGCACAGGTATGTGTCCACACATTGGCCATATGAAGACTTGTTGGCTTTAGCCAGAGTGGTCTCAGTGGAGGGGAACAGGGAAGTAGGCTGGACTGAATGCCAGCACAAGGGACCTGGATAGGAGGGGTTGGGAATCCTTCCTTCTTCTGCTTGGTGGAGAGCAGTTGGACATTGCTATGATCTAAATGTGTCCTCCCAATATTCATATGTGGAAACTTTATTGCCATTGTAATGATACTAAGAAGTAGGGCCTTAAGGAGATGATTAAGTATGAAGGGTGGAGTCATTATAAATGGAATTCGTGACCTTACAGAAGAGGTATGGAGGAGCAGTTCTCCCTGCTATCATTTTGCCCTTCTGCCTTCCCCCACGTAAGGGCACAGCAACAAGGCGCCATCTTGGAGGCAGAGTGAGCCTTCATCAGACATGGATCTGAAACTTGATCTTGGATTTCTCAACCTCCTGTACTGTGAGAAATAAATTACTATTATTTATAAATTACCCAATCTAAGGTATTTTACAAAACACACATGTAAGGGGAAATATATTCCCAGCATCCCAGGAATGAAGTGGGGTTAAATGGTGGGTAGGCACCTTTGAAGGAGAAAGTCGCCTTTAAACACCTTTTTAGTTTTAAGATTTTACTTTTAGACTTCTTCAGGAACTGTGGGTTTATTAATTAAGCATTGGTGGTGAAGACCTAGAAAAGTGAATTATATATATAATATATATAATACATATAATTATATATATACATTTTTTTTCCCTATTGAAAAGTATGTTGCCTCTTTTAGAAATTGTGGTACTCTCTAATAATTTACAGACCCAGTTTAGGGTAGGGCTCATTCACAGAATATTGTGAAATGAAAGGAACAGGGCAGTGCCTATGTAGGAAGACTGCCTTTAAAAAGCCAACCAAAAGGGGGGAAAGGGTGTGTTTATTACAAACAGCCTGGAAAGACATGCTGTCCACAGAGTGTCGGTGCCAGATGACAGATCACTGCTGAGCTTTATTTTCTTCTATAGACTTTTCTGACTTCCTGATTTTTTTTTTAATGGAAGTGATTACTTTTATAAATAGAGAATGGCAAACCTTTTTCTTTTCCTTGTAGAAATTGTAGCCTAATTATTTGAGGGTTGCTTGGCTCAGTTCCTATTGTATTATAGACTCAGGCACACGGTTCTGAGTAGTTGCTATTTACCCACTATGGTGTGATAATTATTTGCCTTTGAAATCTTCCCTCCAGAACAATGAGTGTATCAGGTCATCAAGAAACTTGTCCGTCTACTCCTTTGCACAACTCTTGGGATGCTGTGGGGGTGTGGAGGAGGTGCATCTGGGCTGAGTCATCCTCCCACCTACCAGTCTTAGTCCAAAACATCCTCAGGTTAGGCAATGAGCAAGTCATCAAGGGCAGAATCAGTGACCTCATTGAAATCAAGTCACTGCAGCAGAAGGACCTCAGTTTGTTCAACTAGATCAGGGTTATTGGTATTTTTTGTTTTGTTTTGTTTTTAGTGTACCTGTCTTTATATTACTGTCCTTAAGGGATTTTGTAAGACTTTAGAAAGAAATGAAATTCTGACATTTCTAAGTCAATAAGCCCTTCATGTCCTGTTTTTACAAGTGATATATAATAAAACGAAAGAAGTTTAAGAAGTTTAAGGTGGCCCAAAGAGGGAATATAGTCCTGGAAAGAAATTCCTCCCAGAACATTTCCTAAAACAATCAGTAATCCTCAGACAGCCCAAACTGCATTACAGATCACTACAAGAAGAAATAATCAGTAACTCCCTGGTGACAGGACGTGAAACGGGTGTCACTGGTGGCAGAATCCCTCAGGACACACTTGCTTGCTTTTCCGTTAACTGACCCGATGTCTGAGGATTGACTAATCTCTTCCTTAGCTCTGTGTCCCCAGCCTCTGGCTGCGGGAAGAGTTGACTCATCGCAGGCTCTCCTCTTATCCTCTATGTAAATCAGTTCTTAAACTGGGTGGAAGGTCTCAGGACTTCCACATGGAATGAAGTTCTCTTCTGTTTCTACTTTAGCACAGTTTCATAAGACATAAGAAGGACAAAACTAGTCAAGGGCTAAACTGTCGTGGGAAATAGAAGTTTTTTTCTTTATATTCTAAGAGAAGGGGCTGCATGGAGGGGTAAGAGTGAGTTTCTGGAACAAGACGCTCTGGGTTCAGTTTTCATCTAAAGCATGGTGCACATCTGTGACCTTGGGCAGTTTTCAATTGCCTTGTGTGCCCCAGTTTCCTTTCTCCAAAAAGAGGGACTTGGGCAGTACCAGCCTCACTGATCTATTGAAGGGATTGAGTTGTTACATGTAAGGTATTCCAACCAGTGCCCCACTGTTTATTGAGTGATTCTACATTAATAATGATATTAAATTAGTATGGAAGATGGGATGGAGGTATTCAGGCACTAATGCTAAAGTACTGAATTTATGTCAAGACTTTTGGGGGAAAGAGGAGGTAGCTTGACAAACAGTAACAGGGCTGTGTGCTGGGCTCAGTGGTAGAGTGCTCGCCTTGCAGGCATGAGGCCCTGGGTTCCACCCCAGCACAGCAAAAATTGTCAGGGGGTCGTTGTCAGGGGGGCAATGAACCACGGGTCTGGATTTGCGAGGAAGTGCTTGCCATCAGTGAGTAGGAGCAGTGGGGCAGTTTGGAGAGTGAGCTGGCAGGACAGGGAGGTGGAGGAAGGCATAGCCAGCACAGACCAGGTAGTCCTGGTCTGGAACTGTGCTAGAGGGCTTTGCAGGCCTTCCCTCCTTTATCTGTCACGGTTGTTCTCCCTGTGGGGACAGATGTGCAGAGGGATCTGTTTGAGGTCCAGGTGCTGGCAGGCCGTCCCTAAGCTGAACTGCAGGGCCTCCAAGGGCAAGCAGAGCCCTTGCCCCTGGGCCAGGATGTGTCATGGTGGGACCACATGTGGCCTCCTCTTTTGCTCAGCACCTGAGCAAGGTCTTAGCTCTGAGCAGCTTTGTCCTTCCTTTAACATCACCACCTCCTACCTTAATCTGAAGAGTTGAAAGGCAGTCATTTTTCAACATTGTGTAAAATTTTCTCTTTCCCTTAAAATATAAGTCCAGCAAGTCCTGTGTAGTGTACTGGGAAAGCCCCAAGATTAGAGACAGGAAGCTGGGCGTGGGGAAAGGAAGGGCCTCTTAGGAGCACTGAGCCTCAGTCCTCCCGTGACTGGGAATTAGCCTCTCTAATTCTCACTTTCAGACAAAAAAAAAGGTCCTCAGAGAGTTAACTAGTTCAATCAAAGAATTTAACTAACAAGTGCCCCTCCAGGCACTTAAGCCCATGTCTGCACACATGCAATTCTTGGTCCCTAAATGAAGTCACACTCAGAACTTTTCTCCTCAGTCTCCTTCTACCCTTCTTGATTTATCATTCCCTTTCCTTCCCTTGAAGAGGAAGCCTCCTACACCTTTACAGTTCTGGGCTTTAAAAAGGCCATCTTAAGAGGCTTTGGAAAGCTGCAGATGGCTATAGCCATTGGCCCTGGATGCGGTTACTCACACTTAGTGCACTTAACTGCAGTGTATCTGTGCTCCTGCTGCTTCCTTACAGGCTCTAGCAGCGCCTGGGAGAGCTGGGGAGAAGCTGGTTTGGGGAAATGCTTCATGCAACATCCCCATTGGGAATCTAGCGGGGAGTAGTTTTTATTGAATTGTTGTAGAACTTCTTCCACCTGAGCTGTAGCCACCAAACCTTGCTGTTATTTTCTCTTACAATTCTGTTATCATTACTAGGAACTTGTACCCATGTGGTGATTAACTCCACAGGTCACACTTCCTTGTTTGCCTGGATAGGTGGGAGAGGAAATGCCCCTTCTCCCATGGGGAATTGTTTGCAACGTAATTGTAAGAGTACTGCTTGCCAGCAAAACACTTGCCTGCTTCCTGCCCATAAGTCCTTAAGAGGAAAAGAGCCAGTTCAGAGGTGTTTGCAGAAGGTGGCATTGCTAACCTGGTCTCCTAGGAAACCTGTGGCCCGTTTGAGGGTCAGCCTTAGCCCCACCCACTGTGGCCAGACCTGGGCCAGGCCTCACGAGTTCCTGCCTTCCTACTCTGGAGGCCTCTGGAGTTCCTGGGTAGGTGGCAGGAAAGGGATGGGGCTGCAATGAGCAGGTGTCAGTCCCACCCACCTGCACCCTTGCAACCAGAGACGCCAAGGCCATGCTACTTCCTGGTTTTCCTTGAAAAGGCCCCTGAGAGGGGCCCTTTGGGGTTGGGGGAACCAAGCTGAGATTGGGGGGCCTTTGTTTTTTCTCTTACCTCCTGCTGTGGTGGTCCTCTTGATTGGTTAGTTAGTGCCTCCTGTACCCCTGCTGACTTCTGGCCACACTGGGAAAGAGGCCAAGGACTGCTTTAAGATTTGACAGAAACTCTTTCACACCAAAGGGCATTGCACCTTCATGCCTTTACTTCTTATGGGGGAGAGGAATGCTTTTCTCTCAAAGGACTTCCTGGCCATGGGTAAGCAGACAAAGGGGTTTTATTTTGATTTGGGACAGGGTAGCATTGGAGGGAGTGCTCGTTTAAAGAATTTCAAAGTCTGACCCAAAGGCTGACAAGATTTCCCCTTAGCAAGACCTTTGTGAAAGTAGTTCAGAAAGCCAGGAACCTGGGCTGTCCCTGTACCCTTCCCTTCTTGGAAATTCACTGTCCTTCCTGCCTGGGAAAGCTCGGAGTTGACAGCCAAAGTTGGTTGGCGGAGGATCCTTTCAGCACCTCCCAACTCCCTTCCAAGGTTCCCTGCCACCTTCCCTCTCCAGGCAGGTGGTCCTGTCCTAAAGTGCCCTCCCTATTTGCGGATGCCTCCTCAGGATCTGAAAGTTGAACTAAGATGGGTATTCCTTTTGGCCTCAGGCGAATCATGCACATCTCTGAGGACCTCAATACATCCAGTTCTCTAGACCTCTGCCCAAACCAGAGCGATCCTTCCACAAATACACTAAGCAGAAATGCAGAATATATAAAGCACATAGTGCAGTTGGCCCTCCACATTTGTGGTTCCTCATATGTGAATTCAACCAAACTTGGGTCCAAAATATTCAGAAAAGAAAACTCCGGAAAGTTTTATAAAGCTACGCTGGATTACATGAATGGAGTGATGGGGAGGGAGTGTGTGAGGTGTTAAAAGTAATCTAGAGATGGTTTAAAGTATGCAGAAGATTAGGGATCTATTATATGCAAAGGCCGTGCTATTTCCTATCAGGACTTGAGCATTTGAGGGTTTTAATATCCATAAAAGGATCTGAAACCAGTTCCCTACGAGGCTAAGGAATTTTTCTTCCAATCTCTGGTAACCAACATCTCTCAAATTAGGCAGAGTTAACACAGAATTTCAGAAAATACCACCACTGTACACATTTCCATTTCCATATTTCTGGATTCTTTTTAAGGGCAAAAATTTTGTTTTATTCATCCTTGGGTCCAGCATTCTGCCAGGCATGTGGTAGTTACCTGTTTTAGTCAGTTTTTTTGTTGCTGTGACTAAAAGAGCTGACAAGAACAATTGTAGAGGAGGAAAGGTTTATTTAAGGACTCATGGTTTCAGAGGTCCCAGGCCATAGACAACCGGCTCCATTCCTCACGGCTCAAGATGAGGCAGGACAACATGGTGGAAGAGTGTGGTGGAGGGAAGTGGCTCACATGATGATCAGAAAGTAGAGTGATTCCACTTGTCAGACACAAATACCTACCCCAAAGGTATGCCCCCATTATACACCTCCTCCAGCCACACCCTACCTGCCTTCAGTTGCACTCAGTTAATTCCTGTCAGGTGATTAATTCACTGATTGGGTTAAGGCTCTCATAACCCAATCATTTCTCCTCTGAACCTTCTGCATTGTCTCACACATGAGATTTTGGGGGACACTTCACATCCAAACCATAACAGCACCCAATAGATTTTGGATAAACTGAATTCTCTTAATACTTAATATTTACTATTCCTTTTTCCTCTTACAGAATGAAGACATTCAAATGTTGTTTTAAACACACCCTACAGCAGAAAGTCTTCATCCTGTTTTTAACCCTATGGCTGTTCTCCTTATTAAAGCTTCTAAATGTGAGAAGACTCCTCTTCCCTCAAAAAGGCGTTTACTTAGTTGAGTACTCCTTAAGTACCTCACCTTTTGTAAGGAACAGATACACCCATGTTAAGGAGGAAATCAGGTATGAAGTCAACTGTTCAGGTATCTATGAACAGGAGCCTTTGGAAATTGGCAAGAGTCTGGAAATAAGAAGGCAAGAAATCATCGACTTGGAGGATGATGATGTTGTGGCATTGACCAGTGATTGTGACATCTATCAGACTCTGAGAAGATACCATCAAAAACTCATTTCAAGGGAGGAGAAAGGCTTCCCAATAGCTTATTCTTTGGTTGTCCACAAAGATGCAATTATGGTTGAAAGACTTATCCATGCTATATACAATCAGCACAATATTTACTGCATCCATTATGATCTTAAGTCACCTAAGACCTTTAAAGTCGCAATGAACAATTTAGCTAAGTGCTTCTCCAATATTTTCATTGCTTCCAAATTAGAGGCTGTGGAATATGCACACATTTCCAGACTCCAGGCTGATTTAAACTGCTTATCAGACCTTCTCAAGTCTTCAGTTCAATGGAAATATGTTATCAACTTGTGTGGGCAAGATTTTCCCCTGAAGTCAAATTTCGAATTAGTGTCAGAGTTGAAGAAACTCAATGGAGCCAATATGTTAGAGACGGTGAAACCCCCTAACAGTAAAATGGGAAGATTCATGTATCACCATGAGCTCCAACAGGTGCCTTATGAATATGTGAAGCTACCAATAAGGACGAACATCTCCAAGGAAGCACCCCCTCATAACATTGAGATATTTGTTGGCAGTGCCTATTTTGTTTTAAGTCAAGCATTCGTTAAATATATTTTCAATAATTCCCTCATTAAAGACTTTTTTGCCTGGTCTAAAGATACATACTCTCCTGATGAGCACTTTTGGGCTACCTTAATTCGGGTACCAGGGATACCTGGGGAGATTTCCAGATCAGCCCAGGATGTGTCTGACCTACAGAGCAAGACCCGCCTTGTCAAGTGGAATTATTATGAAGGGTTTTTCTATCCCAGTTGCACTGGCGCCCACCTTCGAAGTGTGTGTATTTATGGAGCTGCAGAATTAAGGTGGCTTATAAAAGATGGACATTGGTTTGCTAATAAATTTGATTCTAAAGTGGACCCTGTCTTGATTAAATGCTTGGCAGAAAAGCTTGAAGAACAACAGAGAGACTGGATCACTTTGTCCTCGGAAAAGTTATTTATGGATAAAAATCCGACAATCACATCATCATAGTAAAATCAAGATGGAAATAAGAGGGCTTCTGATGCAGGGAGTTAATATGGAATTCTATATCATGGCAAGCCCGACAGCATCTGAACTTTATCTTCAAGTTGTCTAAGGTTCCATGCGCTAAGGAAAGCCACCTAGACTTTGATCATATGAGCCTAATGTTGATTTTTTTTAATGTTTATTTTTGCTTGTGATCTCACTGAGCTAAATCAGAGATCTTAAGCATTTAGTCAGTCATCAAATATTTATTGAGCACCTAACTGTGCATCAGGCACATTTTTCAGGAAAAATTCAGGAATTAAATCCCAGTTGTAATGAGTTGCACAATGCCCTCAGGAAGCGATGGCCGTCTCACGGCAACCTCAGTATCTTCATGTTCTCCACATGACAATGAGGATTCCACTGAAGAAGCTTCTGAAATACGTGGCAGTCATATAGACCACCCATTTCAGGATGGTGTATAAGCACACTGACCAGCATCTGCTTGTCTCTTAGTTCAGCTCCCTAAATGTTTCTTAACCATTAGAATATTAGGAGGAGAGATTCCACTACCTCAGAGACGCTCAAAGAACTGTCCCATTGCTTGCTTGCCAAAGCATAATTTACCTTTTGGTGCCTCACGTGTTCAATTCAGGGCTCAGGGGACTCTGTTGGTGTGGCATTTATAGTGTATGAAAGCCAAAGAAGTGGGTGGGGTGGGAGGTAGGGGAACTGGGTCAAGTGGTGCCTGAAGAGGAACAGAAAAAAGGGGTTATTCAACCTTTGTATCATGCTACACAATGGCGTCATGAATGGCTTCCTTTCTAATCCAGCTGTTTCTTCAAACACACTTACTGATGAAAAATAAGAACTGATTAACAGTTCAAAGGGTCACACACCAGAACCTACATCTTCCACTTCATACGTTATCATTGTAGGTAAGCTCCTTTATAATGGAACACTTCCTATGGAATTAGTACAATTTCGTTTAATGGGACTATCAAGTCACTACATTTTCTTGAAAACATTAACATGGAATATGACAGTTTTCTAAATTAACTATTATGGTCAATTAAAATGTTTTCTTCTCTGGGAACTGTTGAAGTGGAATCCAAACTTAAAATGTTAAAAGTTCTAAGTTCATTCCAGTTTTCCTCTCCACTTAGATCCAAAGAGAAAAAGCTAATTTTCCTAAGGATGAGAATATCTATTAATGCTATTTTGAGAAGCCCACACCTAAGAGAACTGCTGTGTAGCTATAGTAATTGTAAGTGCTGGAGCAGGGTCCTGAGAACAGGCTGTAATGTTTTCACCAGGCTCTTGGAAAACCATGAACCCATGTAAAAATCTTTATGATTTTTAAAAAAAATTTTGTGTTTTGTTGTCAGCCTCACTAGCAAAGATGTGTTAATTGAGTCCAAATAAGACTGTTTGAAAATGTGAAATGTCAAATGTTTTTTAAATTTCCATCTACACATAAAATGCACTTATTTAAAAGTTCATTATACTAACTGCCAAGTGGCACCATTGTCTCTCCCTTTCTTTTTTTCTTTAACTCATTTTTTACCTTCTTTTTAAAAATCCCTTTCAGATTGCTTCATTCTTTGGAAAACAACCATTACCAAGCCCCTACTCCTAAAAATCAGTTCCTGTTTTAGAGAGCTAAGTTCTGCAGAGGACCTGCACCAGTCCGCTAGTGCATGAGACCCTGGACAAGCAAAGTCACTTTGATCTCCCTGAGCCTCAGTCCTCCTGGTGTTTGCATTGAACACTTGGACGCCTCTCCTGGCTTCCCACAAGGCCTTTGTGAGAATCAACTGAAATAGTATCTGAAGTGGTCTGAAAATGGGGACGAATTTTGAACTATCAGAGAGTACTAATAGTATAAAGCAAACATAGGTCCAACCCCATTGTGAGACTTACCTTCTCTGAAAAACCTTTGAAATATAAAAGGAGGCCATCGTTACAGAGGTAACTTCTGTCACCAAATGCAGATCTGTGAAAAGCCTTGTCACCATGTTTGGGGGTTCTGATGAAGACAATAGGATTAGCAAATTAGTCCAATGGCTTACATTGGACCAAAGGGTAGAAATACTTTTCCTACCACCCAGGATTAGATGTACGAGGTCCTGTTGAAATTTTGATTTGTATGCCTTTAGTCATCAAAATAGCAAATGCTAACAGATTCATGTCAACCTCCTGGGCCAATGTCCTGCCCCTATCCCCTGTCGATTAGGAAATGTCCCAAGTTGCTCATCACTCTAATGCTGTATTCTAAAGGAACGTGGAAGGATGAAGAGGATGAGAGGTGGCAGTGCCTTCTTTTCCCTTTGGCATATTTCTGTGGACGTGGTTCCTAACATTTCAGGGAGCTTGTCACTTCACACCCTTTTGCCTTGGGGATCCTGCAGATTCCCTGTATGCCTTCAAACCCGATTCTTCCCTAAAGGTATGCTTTGGGTATGCTTCCCTTCCTGGTCTGAGAATGTTCTGCAACCTGTGTTTTATACTTATTCTCTGTAAAGTATTTATTGACTCTAGACTCTTAAGTTACTTAGACATAAGACCAGGAACTTGGAGTTGTAAATTATATGTGGGTATTAGATAATGTTAATAATGAAAGAGCTACCAAAATATATCTATATTATGTGAATAATCTACTGTAATATATGTACTTAAAGACCAGTGTTGCTGCTATTTTTAATGTTTTAGTTATTTTAAATGAAATATATATATATACATTTAAATTCGGAGATTTCTTTTACCTTCCAGAATGTAAAGATATATGTACATACACATATTTTGACATAGTTCATGGGGAATAAAAATGACAATCTGTTTAGGGAATGTAAAGTGATTGTATCCCTATGTATGTTACACCTATTGTTGTTTTTGTTTATGATGAAATAAGAATTTTAAAATTTTTTTATAAACTGGTCTCTAAATTTCCTTTGTTGTTGTTGTTTGCCATTTTAGGAATAAATTTCCCATTATATAAGTTTTAAATTGATTGGTGTTTCATTTTTGTATTATGCTGGAGTGGATGTTGATTTTCTGATATTGTCAAATGTGCTCCAAAAAACAAACACCTGGCATTTATGAGCTTTTCATTCTCTGGTTGTGCTGGTTCCCCACAAAAATTCTTTCAGTTTATGGCACTTCCCAATATTTGAAGAGTAGAGTTCATAATACTACAGTGTAAAAGAAATTCAGCATGTGTGTTACACACAGAATATAGGCACAGGAACTTAAGCTGTTTAATTTGGCAAAGTCGCCTAGAATCTTCCAAGGTTGACCTGTCTTCATTTTTCTTCAGACTGAATTCTCCTCTAAGATGAACCCTGGAGGTAGATATTCTGGTTCACTTGATTACTTTACAGAAGGTAATTCTCAATAGAGTAGGTTGAACATTATTTCAGCTTCTTTAATCCCTGGCAAATCAAGACTTTCTGTCTTGGAAGGATTTCTGCCTCGATTATAAAAAGCAGCCTGTGTCAGTGTCCCCAGTGTCCCCAGGCTTGGCTGATGGGGAAATATCCTTCCTAAAGCCATAACAGTTACCCTCCTACCTGGGACACATATGCAAGGAGTGTGGGTACGATGCTCACAAACCACAGTCCATCTCAAGGTTAAGGACATTTTAGGAGTTTTCAACATAAAAATAACATTTACTCAGCCTGAAGTTAATTCTAGCTCTTGCCAAGTTGAACAACCATGCAAATTCACAGTAATTTCAGGAAACCTTTGAACTTCTTTTGGTGGTCATGATGGTGGTAGGGTGGGCACACAGCAACCTGTTAAAGACCAATAGATTTGATTCCTACATAGAAAATTCTGTATTTTTTGTTTCCTTTGCTGTCTGCAAATCGACATCTAAATTAGGACAATTGGATTATAGTCTCATGACACTGATTATGAGGAAACCCTGGCAAGAGAAAATGACAAGAAGATTGTAAATTTGTACTGGAAAGATATTACTCTGTTGATAAATAACAGCTTGAGTGTTACTTCAGAGACATGAGAGGAGTGGTAATTCATGTTGGCATGAGAACTCCAAAGGAAAACCATTCACCTGACCTCAACCACGGCCTTCCTGTGGAGCACCAGAGTCCTCCTTCTGGGGACATCTGAGATTTAATCATGCAGAAGACAAAAAGCCAGAAAAGAATCTGAGGAAAAATCATGGTCATTAGCCTTGGTAAATGTTTTTATTTTATTGTTATTATTATTTTATTTTATTTATTTATTTATTATTTTTATTTATTTTTATTTTATTGTTATTATTATTTTATTTATTTATTTATTATTTTATTTTATTTTATTGTTATTGCTCTTATTTCCTTTAGACTAATAAAGGAAATTAAACAGAAACCGCTTATATGCACAATTCTAGCATCCTGATAAAACCCATCACAGTCTCTGAATGTTCCAACCGTATGCACGCACACGTACACTTTTTATCTCTCTTCACACTGCCAGTGTACTTACACTCATGCCACCAAGTTTCCGCATGTTTTTTACGGCTCTGTAATGATCATCTCATAATTCACTCAGGCTTTCTTTTGTGGTAGGACATTTGGATTGTAAACTATGTAAATCGTTTTGCTTGCTGTCATAGGTAACGGTGGTATAAACAGCTTTGACATATAGCATCTCCTTCCTTTGAATTACTTCCTTAGGGTGTATTTCTAAGAGAGGAATTACAATCCTGAGGAAAATGGGTTTTTTTATTGATTGCCTTTCATATATGTTACAACCACCTTCTCCAGGAACTATATAGGATACTTGGTTGATGTATATCAACCACAGCTGCTACTCATGTTAAAAAAATTGTATTCATTTATTCTGATAAATGGACATTCTGATCCTCAAAGTGAGCAAAGACCTTTGCCTAAAGCAAGGATTTAGACTTTCACCTAGTAGACCAAAGACGGTGTTTTAATGCCTGGTTAATAAAGAGCTATTTTGGAATAATATTCTCAAAGGTTTAACGTTAATGATTGACTTCATTCCAGGAAGAATCTAGAGGCTGCTAGTTCCTTCTAGTATCCATTCTCCCTGGCTTCCCTGGTTTTATTCTGAGCAACATACGACCAAGTGTTAGATTCCAGCTCCTTTTCAAGGAGGGGTGGCAGTCGGGTTGTAAGCAGGTCATTGGGCATCTGAGCAGGCATTTGGAAGGTGGCTTACCTAGTTTGCCTTCCCCTACCTCCTTGACTGTTCCCTGATGCCTGTAATGTTTGTAATAGCTGGTATTTTAGCAGTCATTTAAAAACCATAAGCATGGAAGTTTTATGGTAGGGATAGAGTAAAAATATGACTTTCGAACCATCCAAGACCATCTACCTCCAGTCTTCTGCTATGGAAGAAAAAACTTGATATGTACTTTAAGCTCCTGTTATCACAGGTTTCTGTTACAGCTGAACCTGACACCTAACTTACCCTCGCTAGCTTAACCTAGCTTCAAGCTTTAGTCTGCATCAGAATCATCTAGGGGGAGGACTCTGCATCATGAACACCATGAGATCATTGCATCTAACAAAAGTGACAATTCCTGAATGTGACTGTGCCCAGTTTCAAAATATTGATCAAATATACATCAAATATGTTTTTGTGTTCACAGTTGTTTGGGGTTTGTTTTATTTTGTTTTGTTTTAAAATGGGATCTCACTATGTTGCCCAAGCTAGCCTCCAACTTGTGATCTTTCTGCCTCAGCCTCCTGTGTAGCCAGGATTAGTCATATGCTGCTGTGCCCTGCACCACATTTGTTTAAATCAACATCCAAAACCACATTGTTTTGCTTTACTTTACTTTTTAAGTGTTCTTACTCTCATTTGGCATTGTCACTTAGAAGGGAAAACATCCCTCAATTTAAAAAGTCAGACAAAGTGGGCCCTAGCTCTTTGTTATATGATATACACATTACTTTAATAATATATATGCTTATTTATATGACTATATATTGTATGTGTATACACACATACACACACACAAGAACATGAATACACCTGTGTCAGACATTGTACTCTTCTTCACATGCTTTCTGCATTTACTCTTATGCCATCCTTATTTTGTAGATGAGGAAGTATCCCGAGGAGCTCAGCAGATTTGTCCAAGGTCACCAGATAGTAAGTAGCAAAGCTGAAATTGAAATCAGGTCATTTGGTGGAGGTGGGAGAGAGAGTCAAAAACATCCTATCCATAGCAACAAAGTACTGAGATGTGTAGGGAAGAAAGCAACCAGAACTTATAGGGGTAAATGGTAAACCCCGGTTGAGGGACTGTATCTTTGTGACTCTGGGGGAGTCAGTATTTAGGATTACCTGTTCCACTTCCTCTCTCTGCCTGGGACATTCCTGTCCAAGTCCACTAGCCCTCACTCGCATGCTCCTCTTCCACCCACGCTGGCTTGACCTCCTGTCTTCTTCCCACTTCCTTACCCCTGATATCCATTCCACTTGGCCTCTTGCTTTTTTTTTTTTTAATTTATTTAATTTTGATTCATTGAACACAAATGGAGTACAGCTATTGTTTCACTGGTTGTACACGAAGTAGAGTCACACCATCTGTGCATTCATGCATGTACACAGGGCAATGGTGTCTGTCACACATTCTGTTATTATTCGGCCTCTTGCTTTAATTGCTTTGTTTGCCTGCTTCAAACCCCAACTCTTGGAGGTGGTTCAAGTATAGCATTTTTGACTCTGGTCTGAATCCTGAAGCCCATGATCCAGAATTGGTGTTTCAAATCTCTTTTCCTATTAGATCTAATTGTTTCCATGAGAGACACATAACCCTGAGAGATCACAGTGGACCCCAGCTTTGCAGGCCTGGGGGCACTTTGGACTTCTTGACTGACACCTTGTAGTCAACAGGATGCTGGCTCACCTAGCTCTTCCCAGGGGGCCATCTGCCTCACGAGGACAACCACGATTGGAGGTATAAGAAGACCAACTGGTCAGTGCTTCCAAACCTTAATGTGCACAGAAGTGAACTGTAGTTGTTGTTAAAATTCACATTTGGATTGAGCAGGTCTGGGAAGGGACTGAGCCGCTGCATTTGTAACAAGCTCCTCTACCATGCCAGTGCAGGGAGTATTCCTTTGAATTAGAAGAATGAGGTGCTGGTTCTCAGCACCAGCTACACAGTAGATCCCCTGGGGTGCTTTTAATTAGGGCAGACCTGGGTACAGGGAGTTGCAGCAGCTCCCCAGGGGATTCTAATGAACAATCAGAGCTGAAAACTGCCTTGGTGGAGATGGAGGCAGAAACAGGAACTTGGCTGCCAGTTGGATGAATCTCTAGTGGGGTGGAAGGTATAGTGTGGCCATGGGAAGAAATCCTGGCTCCGACCCTCTTTGTTTCTCTGTGTACCTGTCTTTCCACTTTCACCTTTTCTCTCTCTCTCTTTCTATATTCCCCCCTGCCAGCCCACCTCCTTCCTAATTTGTCTTCACAACAACAACAAAAAAAACTGAGCAAACTGAAAACTGACAGCTCTGAAAATTAAAGTCCCAGGACAAACTGCCACTCTGAAAACTGGAAAGACAGGCAAATACAGAGAATCACCACTTCCCAGGAGTGGAAGGGAAGCCCACATCTGGAGGTGCAGGTTGGAATACTTAAACCGAAATCGACAAATTGCTGAAGGCTTAGTGTGAGTGAGATGGAGAGGTAGCAATTCCAGGAGGCTTGAACTGGAGCCCCCACACATTCCTTGTTAGCAAAGAGCCCCACCAGGCACTCTCTGAATGCCACTTGCCACTTCTTGACCAGTCTGAAGGAATAGGAAATGCAAATGTACAAATAACTATGCCAGGAGTTGATGACTACAGCCCCCACATAGGCCTTCTCCTTCCCTAGTATTAGCACTCTCCTCTTAAGCTGAACCTACTTTTCCCAGGTAAAGATTTTGACTCTCAGCCTTTCTTGCAAGTAGATGTGCTCATGTGATAAAGCACTGGCCAACAAGATGCAATAGTTTTATGTGCAACTTTCTGAGAAGTGCCCTTCGAACGAGGGATGTCCTAGTCCTAACCCCTGGTACTTTACTTGGAGAAAGAGTCTTTGCAAATGTAATTAAGTTAAGGATCTTAGATGAGATCATCCATGATATGAAGGGCAGCAGCTCTCCTGTTCCCCTTTTCTCCTTTCTCCTAGTTGAAAAGCAGATGTAATAGCTGGACCAAAGCAGGCATCTTGGAAAATGAAACAAAAGTTCCAACCAAGAACCCGAATGCCTGATGAATTTAGAGTTGTCATTCCAGCCTACATATACTAACTTCAGAGAAAAATAATTTCTAACTCTGTGAAGCCTTGGCTATTTTGGGATTTCTGTCTCTTGCAGCAGAATCTTTTACTAACAAATATGCTGCTAACCACAGTAAAGTTGTTTTCTTCTTAGGCCTCTCATGAACATTTGAAACATAAAACAACACAGTAGACACACTTTTTTAGCGTCATTAGTGACCATTTTAAAATGGCCAGAGAGACCCTGTGTGATCTGATCCCTGCCTCCCTGTCCAATTTTCTTTCTTTCTTCCTTTTTCTTTCTTCTTTTTTTTTTTTTAAGATTCCAATGTTTAATGTTTATCAGATTATATTTCTACAGCTAGCAGGATAACAGATGAGTTCCTGGGACTCAGACCATAGAAAGGATTGTTTACTGCCCAATCGCAATTACACCACAAGCCAGGTGACTTCCAGCATTTCCCATCTTTGCACTTTCTTCATTTCCAGCTTTGCCCAAGTCATCTGGTTTTTCATGGACCACCACTGTGTGGCCAATGATGGAATGCTCTCCTGGGGATGAGATCAGGGAATCCTCAGCAGACACATTGGCCACACCATCTTTGTCAGCAGTCACATTGCCCAGGTCTCCAACAAGCCTTTTTTTTTTTTTTGCAGGAATTGAACTCAGGGACACTCGGCCACTGAGCCACATCCCCAGCCCTATTTTGTATTTTATTTAGAGACAGGGTCTCACTGAGTTGCTAAGGGTCTCGCTAAGTTGCTGAGGCGGGCTTTGAACTCGTGATCCTCCTGCCTCAGCCTCCCTAGTTGTTTGGATTACAGGCGTGCGCCACCACGCCCGGCTCGACACGCCTTTCTTGATCCATTGGCCCACCATGTTTTTTGGTTTGAGGATTAAAGTGAGGACCTGCACTTGCACAGTCTTGTGTATTATCTCCAAACTTCAGCCAATCCTGTAATGTGTCCTGATCCCGATACCACAACTTTATTTGCCTTCTGCTCAAAGTGGATGGTGCCCTGCACCAGGCCACCACCCTTCAGCATGCACGTGGCCTTCGTTGCCATAACTCGCTGGAGGAGCACACCAGTCTTTTTTATCTTGGTGCTCTTGGTATACTTCAGCCTCGTACATGCATTCTCTCATCCCACAGACACCTGGGAGGGCCTATTATGTGCTAGGCACTGGGCATACAGCAGCAAAATTTTGTTATTATAACTATCCTTAAAGCCAGGCTTTTCTGTTCCCTTTATGAGCCAATTTATTTGCCAACTCAGAGCCTTTGGCCCTGTGTCCCTCTGTCCAGGGCAGTCCTGTCCAACAGAAGCTTCTGTCACAATAGAAGTGTTCTGCATCCGTTCTGGCCAATATGGCAGCCATGAGCCACGTGTAACTAATGAGTACTTGAAATGTGGCTGGTGTGACTGAGGCAGTGAATTTTTATTTCATTGCATTTTAATTAATTTATGTGGCCACATGTGGTTCTGCTCTACTCTCAATTCCAAATGGCTTACTCCTTGAGGAGGTTGCAGAACATGCCATGAATTCTTTGATGTGCCTCTGAGAGATGGGATCTTGATCCTCCCACCTTAGATCTTCAACAAAATTGAAGTGGCTACTTATCATTTTGACAGAATGTGATCATTTGGTGGACTTGTGACTGTGTGGTGACAAGGGCATTACATGATTTCCAAGGCTAGGTGAGAGAAAGTCATGCAGCTTCTGCCTTGGTCTCCTGAAGGCTGTGCCCTTGGGACACTTGCTCTTGGGAAGCTGTGCTCACCATGCCGTGTGAGGCTAATGCCCACAGAAGCCACATGTAGTCGCTTCATGCCAGCCTAGGCCCAATTTCCTGTGGCTTCTACACGACATCACCACAAAGTTGGTTTTAAATAAGGGAAATGATCTCTTGCAGTCTAGAGGCCAGAAATCTGTAATGAAGATGTTGAGAGGGTTAGTTCCTTCTGGAGTCTCTGAAGGAGAATCCCTTCCCTGCCTCTCTCTAGCTCCTGAAGGCTGCTGGCAATCCTTGACCTTCCTCTTGAAGTGGATCAGAATGTGCCACCCTGATTATGCCACCTTGGCATAAGGATAAATTTAAGCTGAAGGCAATAGAGAAACAGCAAATGTAGGAAAAGATCTCTACCTCCTCCTTTCTGATTAAAGGCAGCATATGAATGTCCCTTTGTGAAAGAGCCCTCTGGCCCCTCTCAAGGGAAAGAATAATTGTCACTGGAGAAAGTGGCACTGAGGTGGGTCCATATAAAAAAGCCTTACTAAAAATTAGTTTTATCTTGCCGGGCGCGGTGGCGCACACCTGTAATCCCAGCACTTGGGAGGCTGAGGCAGGAGGATCACAAGTTCAAAGCCCGCCTCAGCAACTTAGCGAGGCCCTGAGCAACTCAGTGAGACCCTGTCTCTAAATAAAATACAAAATAGGGCTGGGGATGTGGCTCAGTGGTGGAGTGCCCCTAGGTTCAATCCCCAGTACCAAAAAAAAAAAAAAAATTAGCTTTATCTTCTATAAGTTTTCTCCTTATATAAAGTCTATTTTTCCTCTTACCAATTTATCTTTTATCAGTTTGATTTGCAGGTCTCAGCCCTGAACCTAAGAGTGTAGAAAGAGTTTTTTCTCTCCTATATTTGGCTCATAGACTTCAATCTCAGCCTCTAGCCTCATATTCCATCTGCCCTGTGTTTCTCCTCTATCTACAGCTCCCTTTCATTCCTCTTATGAGGACACCAGTTATTAGTTTTAGGGCCCAACATAAATTCAGAATAACCTCATTTCAAAAACCTAATCTTGATTACATCTGCAAAGACCCTTTTCCCAAATAAGGATTTCATATGCATTGGTATCCGGGGTTGGGACATGGACATATCTTTTTGAAGTCACTATTCAGCTCCCTATGGCACTGGACACATGAGCCCCCAGCTATTGGAGTTACCCCGACATGTAAGTCCTGGGCATTGTGGAACAGAGATAAGACATTCCCACCAAGCCCTGTTTGAATTCCTGACCTACAGATTTTTTTAACACAATCAAACTTACGCTACCTAGTTTAGAAAGATTAATTATGCAACAACAAATAACTGGAAATTCCTATTCATCTTTTAAGACCCAGTTCTAATAACAACTTCAAGAAGGCCTCCTTTGATACCACTTCTGTGGTCTAAATTATATTCTCTTCTTTTTGCTTTTCATTTTGACATTCACCACAGTTTGTAATTACATAGAGGGTTAGTGTTTTACGTTTAAAAACATCAGTCTCCCACATTGGACTTGAGTGTCATGCAAGAAGGGACCTAATTTGTTTCACAGCACTGTGTCCTGTGCAGGCCAGGTTCAGAGTGAATGTCCAGTAAAGATTTGCTGAATGAATGAAATGCTGGGCTTGGCTGCTGCCACAGGCCTCTGCCGTCGCCTGGAGGCCTTCTCTCCTGGCACAGCTGCCCTGGATGCTGCTACTGCAGGTGCCCAGAGGTCTTCTCTCTGGGTGCCGCTGTATCTGCAGCCACAGCTGCTGCCGCAGTCCCCACCACCTGCTGCCAACACCACCAATGACTGCAGCTGCTGCTGACTCCCTGCCTGCTCTCACCAACCCCAACCACAACCACTTCCACCACTGCCCAGAGGTCCGCTGCCAGAGAGATTACAGGTTTGGTTGCACATGGCCACATCCCTCTTGAGATGCCAGACAGGGGGTTTGTGGTGCCAGTGGGTTTGCTGCCTCCAACATCTTGGGGCCCAGCCACCCCTGTCTGGGGACACCAGCCAGGTTCAGTGTTGGAGTGCCTATGGGTTTGGCTGCACCTAGGGTCTTCCTTCTGGGAATGTGGGTTGCTGCCATCTAGTCACTGTCTCTCAGGTTTGCTCATCCCTGGTGGTCTCTCTCCAAATTCCAGTGGCATTGAGATCTTGGGACTGCAACGTGGCTGAACACAGGATATCTGAGACCCAGATTGGTGGGATAGTGACTGGGTCTGCCAGGGTCTGTCTGGGTCAGGCAGTGTTGTGGGAAGTCAGAGACAGTGCTGAGAAGAGAATGCTTCTGGTAGAGAAATGCTGGTAGAGAAAATTATTTAATTTTCCACTGAGATTTATTTTATTTTTATTATTTTTTTTTCTTCTTTGGAATCTCTCTCCACTATAATGGAGGAGGATGTTTTTAGTGCATCAGTTTGTTGAAGACGATGATTTATGCATGATGTTTTGCAGTTCTGCTGTATATTCTCATATTTTTATTTTTTTTCTCTTTATATGTATTCTTCTTCTCACTTGTCTGTTTTTCTGGATTCCCTTCCTACCTTTTCTCCACCTAACAGCCAATCTCTGTTCATTCTTCTTCCACTCTTTTTGTGGATATTTGCTTCTGGCTTCTCTCTCCTTCATGAACATCATGTCCTGAACTATTCCTGTTCTCTCTTTGTCCACTATTTGAGATTGTAAATCCTTTTGGAAATATTTCTACTTTAATTGTGGACAGTGGTTGAACTCATCATTGCTGTTTGTAGCAAGAGGGCAGTGGACACCTTGCTGGGAGCTATTGGATTGGAGGCTGTATGTTGTTTGCACTGGGTGCTATTGATATTGGTCTCCCTCTTAAAGGCAAGATACCGGAAATCTTCAGGGACAATATAGGTCTACAGGGTAGAATCTTTATTGCCTCAGATCCATAAAACTAGATGGGAAAACACACAACAGGAAAAAGTAAGGGCGCAAAGTGCCCCAAACAAACCAAGATGCCCTAAAAAGATAATCTACTCACAATACAATAGAAGAAATGTCCAAGAAAGAGTTTAGAATGTACATAGTTAATCTGATCTGCAAAGTAAAGGATGGTATAAAGAGTGAAATCAAAGAGAAAATCCAGGAAGTGAAAGATTACTTCAATAACGAGTTAGAGAATGTGAAAAAAAACAAGTAGAAATGCTTGAATGAAGGAATTAATATATTATAAAGTCAAAGGAAAGCATCACCAACAGACTAGACCATTTGGAAGACAGAACTATAGGCAATATTGAAAATAAAGGGCTGGGGATATAGCTCAGTTGGTAGAGTGCTTGCCTGGCAAGCACAAGGCCCTGGGTTCAATCCCCAGGACCAAAAAAAAAAAAAAAAAAAAAGAAAAGAAAATAAAGTTAAAAATACACAGACTTGCAGATTGGACTGAAAAACAAGACCCAACAATATGCTATTTCCAGAGACTCGCCTATAGGCAAAGACATTCACAGACTGAAAGTGAAAGGATGGGAAAAAACATATCACTCATGTGGACTGTGTAAATAAGCAGGGGTTTCCACGCTCATATCAGATAAAGTAGACTTCAAGCCAAAGTTAATCAGAAGGGACAAAGAAGGTCATTTCATTCTACTGATGGGAATTATACAGCAGCAAGACATAAAAATTTTAAATATCTTTGCCCCAAACAACAGAGCATCTATGTATGTCAAACAAACCCTTCTCAATTTCAAGAATCAAATAGACCACAACATAATAATACTGGGTGACTTTAACACACCTTTCTCACTACTGGACAGATCTTCTAAACAAAAACTAAATAAAGAAACTATAGAACTAAATAATGCAATCAATAGTTTAGACTTACCAGACACATATAGAACATTTCATCCATAGAGTGAATACACTTTCTTCTTGGCAGCTCATGGATCCTTCTCTAAATTAGACCAGATCTTATCTCACAAAGCAACTCTTAATAAATATAAAAAAATGGAGATAATACCCTGCATTCTATCAGATCATAATGGACTGAAATTAGAAATCAATGATAAAATAAAAAATAGAAGCTCCTCTAACACATGGAGACTAAATAATACCCTGTTGAATGATGAATGGATAGTAGAACAAATCAAGCATAAAATGAAAAAATACTTCAAGGTAAATGAGAATACTGATACAACAATACCAAAATCTCTGAGACACTATGAAGGCTGTATTAAGAGGAAAGTTCATTGCATTGAGCTCATTTATTAAAAGAATAAAAAGTTAACAAATAAATGTCCTAACATTACATCTCAAAACCCTAGAAAAAGAACAGCAAATCAACACCAAAAACAGTAGAACACAGGAAATAATTAAAATCAGAGCTGAAATCAATGCAATTGAAACAATAGAAACAATCGACAAAACAAAAACTTTGTTCTTTGAAACAAATCAATAAAATTGATAAACCCCTCGTCACACTAATGAAGAAAAAAGAGAGAAAACTCAAATTACTAAAATATGTGATGAAAAAGGAAATATCACAACAGACACCACTGAAATACAGAAGATAGAAACTGTTATGAAAATTTATGCTCCAATAGAAAATATTAAAGACATCAATAAATTTCTAGAGACATATGACCTACCTAAACTGAATCAGGAGGTCATACACGATTTAAACAGAGCAATTTCAAGAAATGAAATAGAAAACGCCATCAAAAGTCTACCAATTAAGAAAACCCCCGGACCAGATGGATTCTCAGTCAAGTTCTACAAGACCTTTAAAGAAGAATTAACACCCATACTTCTCAAATTATTCCATGAAATTTAAAATGAGGGAACCCTTCCAAACTCATTCTATGAGTCTAATGTCACCCTGATACGAAAACCAGAGAAACGCACAGCAAGGAAAGAAAACTTCAGACCAATATCCCTGATGAACATACATGCAAAAATTCTCAATAAAATTCTGGCAAATTGCATACAAAAACATAAAAAGATAGTGTACCATGAGCAAGTGGGGTGCATCCCAGGGATGCAGGTTTGGTTCAACATACGGAAAACAATAAATGTAATTCATCATATCAATAGACTTAAAAACAAGAATCATATGATCATCTCAATAGATTCAGAAAAAAATCATTTGACAAAATACAGCACCTGTTCATGTTCAAAACACTAGAAAAACTAGGGATAGCAGGAGCATACCTCAACATCATAAAAGCCATATATGCTAAACCCAAGGCCAACATAATTTTAAACGGAAAAAAATTGAAAGCATCCCATCTAAAAACTGGAACAAGACAAGGATCCTCTTTCACCATTGTATTCAACATTGTTCTTAAAACTCTAGCCAGAGCAATTACACAGAAGAAATAAATTAAAGGTATACAAATAGGTAAAGAAGAACTCAAACTATCACTATTTGCTGATGATATGATTCTATATTTGGAAGATCCAAAAAATTCCACCAAAAACCTTCTAGAACTAATAAATGAATTCAGCAAAGTAGCAGGATATAAAATCAATACTCATAAATCAAATGCATTTCTATACATCAGCAATGAATCCACTGAAAGAGAAATAAAAATACTACCCCATTCGCACTACCCTCAAAAAATAAAATAAAATAAAATACTTGGGAATCAATCTAACAAAAGAGGTGAAAGACCTCTACAATGAAAACTACAGAACACTAAAGAAAGAAATTGAAGAAAACCTTAAGACTATGGAAAGATCTCCAATGCTCCTGGATAGACAGAATTAATACTTGTCAAAATGGTAAAGCATTATACAAATTTAATGCAATGCCTGTTAAAATCCCAATGACATTCTTCATACAGCTAGAAAAAGCAATCATGAAATTCATTCGGAAAAACAAGAGACCAGGAATAGCCAAAGCAATCCTGCACAAAACTCAACTCAAAGTGGATCAAAGATTTAGGCACTAGAACAGAGACCCTGTGACTACTAGAAGAAAAAGTAGGCCCAATCTTTACCATGTCAGCCTAGGACCTAACTTCCTTAACAAGACCCCTAAATCACAAGAAGTTAAATCAAGAATCAATAAATGGGATGAACTCAAACTAAAATGCTTTTTTGTCAGCAAAATAAAAATCAATAATGTGAAGAGAGAGCCTACAGGTTGGGAGAAAATATTTACCACATGCACCTGAGATAAAGCATTAATCTCTAGGATATATAAAGAACTCAAAAAACTTAATACAAAAAAAAAATCCCAATCAATAAATGGGCTAAGAATCTGAATAGACACATTACAGAAGATATATAATCAATCAACAAATACATGAAAAAATGTTCAACTTTTCTAGCAATTAGAGAAATGCAAATCAAAACTACTCTAAGATTTCATCTCACTCCTATCAGAATGGCAATTATCAAGAATACAAGCAACAATAAATGTTGGTGAGAATGTGGGGATAAAAGCACACTCATACATTGCTGGTGGAGTTGCAAATTGGAGCAGCCACTCTGAAAAGCAGTACGGAGATTGTTCAGAAAACTCAGAATGGAACCACCATTTGACCCAGCTATCCCACTCCTCAGTTTATACTCAAAGGACTTAAAATCAGTGTACTACAGTGACACAGCCAAAGCAATGTTTATAGCAGCTCAACTCACAATAGCTAAACTATGGAACCAACCTATGTGCTCTTCAACATGTGAATGTTACTCAACTTTAAAGAAGAATGAAATTCTGGCATTTGCTGGTAAATGGATGGAGTTATAGAATATCATGCTAAGTGAAATAAGCCAAACCCAAAAACTAAAGGCCAAATTTTTTTTGCTGATATGAGGATGCCAATTCACCAAGGAGGTTGGTGGGATAGGGAAGAATTGAGTTACTTTAGATTAGGTAGAAGGGAGTGAAAGGAGGGGAAGAAATGATAGGAGAGTGAAACAGACATTATCACCTCATGTGCACATATGACTGCATGACTGATGTGATCCTACAACATGTACAATCAAGAAAATGAGAGATTACACTCCGTTTATATGTGATTTATCAAAATGTATAACTGCATTCTACTGTTATGTACAACTAATTAGGACAAATTAAAAATTTTAAAAATTGAAAAAAAAATTTTTTTTAAATTTTTTTAAAAAGAAAGAAATACTGGGTTTTCTGTGACTGAATCTATGACTAACATTTCCTTGTCATCTGAACTGAGGCAGCTCCTGGAAAACATTGCTTGTTTTGCCACTTCAGCTCTTAACAACTTTAAAAAGCTAGAATGCAGCAAGTGAAAAGCAAAATTTTTACTTCCTGAAATGCAAACATTAGTTCCTGCTGTTTCAGTTCCTTGCATTTGAGTTATTGCCATGGTTTCCAATTGTGGTGAAAACAAGTGAATGCCAAGGCAGAGCTGGTCATCGGCCTGGCGGTGAGGTGGCCTCTTCAATTTTTAAAAGCTTATTTGTAGGTTTACAAAATGGACTTTAATGTGTCCTTGTATGTAAGTAAGCAACAATCTCATGAAACCTCCTTCTCTGCCATGAAAATTTAATGGCAAATAAAATGAATAGGCTCTCCTTGGCATTTTGACCAATGTGCATCTTTTTCTAGATAGTCCATTGGTATAAGCTCTCCTGTTATTTTCTTGGAGCAGTAATGAAAATAGAATTTGAGTTAAAAAGCAAAGCATGTTAAATAACACCAGAATTAGACAAAATTTATAACCATTTGTACAAATTACCACAGGAATAGAGCATAAAAGAAACCAGGAAGGAGGCAGGAATCTTAAGGAATACTGAGTACAAAGTGTGGGTGCTCACTTGTGTGACAGTCACAGGAGTTGCTGTGCTTGGTGGCCCGGTACATGATAAGCAGAGGATTCCTGTCCTTCCCAGGTGCACCCAACTTGCACACAGAAAGAATTTTAACATGAATTGCAGACCCTATGCGATCATTTCCCGTGTTTCCTCAGATTCTGTATTTGGGTATTAAGTATCCACCAATCACAGAGCCAAACTAATGGCCTAAGTTGTTTGTTTCCCCTGCAAACTGCTATAGTTTGGCTCTGAAATGCTCCCAAAGGGCCATGTGTTAAAAGCATAGTCCATAACGTGGCACTGTTGGGAGGTGGTGGAACCTTTGAGAGGTGTGAGATGTGTCCTCGTAGTCATTAGAAGCATGCTGGAAGAGAATATTGGACCCTCATCCCTCTTCTTCCTCTTCCTCTTTCTTTTGTTTCCTTCCCATCCATCCATGACATGAACAGCTTTGCTCTAACACACACTCATGCCATGACATTCTTCCAAGTCACAGGCCAAAAGCAATGGGGCCAAGCATCTGTGAACTGAAACCTCTAAAACTGTAGGACAAAATAAACACCTTTCTTTATAAGTTGATTATCTCAGATGTATTATTACAGTGATGGAAAGCTGGCTAATGCACACACTCAGAACCATCTCCTTATCTAATGTGCGCACACCACTCCAGTATTTCCCCTGCTGTAAATTGCCCAGGGCCCAGTACTAGATGAGTAGAGACAGCCACTATCACCCAAAGCCTCCGACATCATTCAAATGAGGCAATCCTAAGCCATTGCCCATGCCATGCCTTGCTTTTCTCACAGAAGCCCCAATAAAGGCACTGGACTCTTGTTCCTGCCTCTGGCTCCTGAGTGCTTTCATATGTGGCTTGGCATGACATGGTGTGCTCCGTCCTCTCAGGAACCATAAGTCATGAATTCTTTCAGTGGCTTTAACTTCTCCATGTTGTGACTCAGTCATCTCCATAAATTAAAATCCCATGGGTCCAATTGAGATGGACCTGCCATTTGGGCATTTGCTGTGTTTACTGTTTCCTCTGTCCAGAAACTCTTCCCCATATATCAACCCCTGTGTCCACATGGTTTCTCTCTCACTGTATTTCAGTCTTGGCTCAAATGTCACTGCTCCTGACCACTCTGTCTAACATAGCACCCTCTCTGAGGGTCTCTGTGTCCTTCATAATACTTTATCTTTCTTTGTAGTGCTCATCACCAGCTTCTTCTGTGTGATTCCCCACCCCGCAAAGCATAAACCTCATTAAAACAAGGCATGGATTTTGTTGTGTTTATTGCAAGGTTCCTACTACTAAGAATAATGCCTGACATACAGCAGATATAAAGTATTTCTAAAATGAATAAACTTCATTTGTCCAGAGCACCCAGCTTGTTAATAAGCACATGAATGGTCTGAGTCTCCTTCAATTTCATAACTCTCAGTAGGGCTGGAGATCTGTGAGAAGTCAATCTTCTAAATCAATATGACATGAATTTCTAAAAGAGAGTATGTGGTTCAAAAACATGTCCTGAATAATCCAAGGATAAAACCCCAGGCAAGCAGGTTTATGGAATCAATACTGGGAACTCCTGGGGTTAAGGAAAAGTGAGCGATTACCTGTTCTGAATTAGCTGGCCATATGCCATTTCTCTGAACACTTGCCTTGCAATGGGTTTTGGGCTCTGTGATGTGGAGGGGTTAAGGAAAGTGATTTATTACTGGAAAACAGTGCGTGCCCTCTTAGGATGTCAAAGTGGAGTCTGGGAAGCACTTTAGCGAGTGTTAGCACAGCACTGTTGGCTGTGGACAGGATGCTTTCCTTATGGGTGGAGCCTGCATTATCCATCTCTGCTAGGGCAGCTCGCCAGCTGCAGCCCAGCTCCACGTGCTGCACACTCCATACTGGCAGCCTGCTTCTCCCAGCAATTGCAAGCATGCAGACACTTTCAAAGGAATGCTGGATACCACCAGATGTTTGCAAAAAAACACAGATGTTTGTCACCCAGGTGAAGACAATGTAACAATAATGACTGGAAACACAGAGGCCTAAGAAAGTGACAAGGGAAGGAGGAAAGAAAAGACACAAGAATTGCTATTCATCGTTGGTATGTCCAGCACCCCCATGGAAAAAAAAAACAAATAGCTTTCCCTACAGGGAGATCTGGAAGCTGATTAACTATGAGCTTTCTGCTGTTTTCCTTTCTCTAACCCCGATGCTATCATTTACAAATAAAATCAGATAGATTTTTGTCTAGTCTCAGAGTTTAAATATATTATAAAAGATTATTGAAATGAAGAAAGTTAGAGAGAAGAGTTTTGGAGAATAAGAATCTGCCTGTCTCCAGACTGTCCGGAGCAGACAACTCTGGCAGCTAGCGCTCAGCCCTTGGATTCGTGGTGTCCAGGTGAAGTTCTGTGAACACAGCCACACCCGTTTATGACATACCGCCTGTGCCTCCCCTGCGATAGCACAGCCATAGCCACAGCTGCCACAGAGATGGCCAACAAATGAAAACACTGAATATAAGGTCCTTCACAGAGAGGTTGCTGAGTCTGGTAGTTATGAAAGGAGGAGGATGACTCCAGGCTGGTCATGGTCTGATTAAAATATTTCTGAGAGGGGCTGGGGTTGTGGCTCAGTGGTAGAGCGCTGCCTAATGTATGAGGCACTGGGTTCCATCCTCTGCACCACATTTAAATAAATAAATAAGATAAAGGTATGTGTCCATCTACAACTAAAAAAAAAAAATTTTAATTTCCTAAGGACTACGTAATGCTCTTCTTCACATTGATTCCCTCTGTATTAGACAATCCTCTGAATGTTATTAGATTTCTCAAGTATGTTTCCTTAGTAAGAAGAGAATGTAGCTGGGTAAGGTGGTGCATGACTGTAATCCCAGTGGCTCCAGAGGCTGAGGCAGGATGATTGCAAGTTCAAAGCCAGCCTCAGCAATTTAGAGAGGCCCTAAACAACTCAGTGAGACCCTGTCTTTAAATAAAATACAAAAAAGGGCTAGGGATGTGGATCAGTGGCACCCCTGGGTTCAATCCCCAGTACCAAAAGAAAAGAGAAAGAGAGGGAGAGAATGTATACACTTGCAACTAAGAATTTTAATCCTCCATGACAGTTATATTTTTCACTGTAAATGGCTAAATTGACCTTCCAATAGAGTCCCGTAAATACATGTAGGGTCCTCCAGTTGTCAGGGCTCTAGCGTTGCTTGACACTGAGCTGTCACTGGTCCAGATGTGCAAGACTTATAAGAGCATGCTCTGGACCTGGGCTGATCCTACAGACTTGGAGCCCTGCAAGGCCCAACCTCACACAAGACTACCCTTGCATCCTGCGTGAAGGGAGCACTCTCTGGTGTTTCTGAATTTAAATTTCTAGGCCTCTTTCCTTTAATATTTTTTAAATTTTTTTATCAAAGCAATACATGGATAACATTTTGAAAAGCAAAAAGAGATACAGAATTTATAAAAAATAACATTCTCCTCTCCAAGACCTCCTGATCTCTAGTTCTTACTACCCAGAGGGAAACATTTTCAACCCTTTTCACTATTTTTTTCACATTTGCCTTCGTAAATAAAATGCTAAGTAAAACTCCTTGCAATACTGTCATGTCAAGCAAATAATTATGGTTGTCTCTCAGTATCTGCAGATTGGTTCCAGGAACCCTGTGGATACCAAAATCTGCAGATGCTAAGCACCTTGGGCAAAATGGCATAATGTTTGAACATAACCTACATGTGTCATCTTGTATAACTTAAAGCATCTGTAGATTACTTATAACAGCACGTACAGTGTAAATGTTGTATAAATAGCAACACAACTGATACTATTTAGAAAATAATTATAAGAAAAAAGTCTATTCAGTACAGACACAGTTTTTTCTGCTCCCCCTTTTTTATCAGTGCATTATAGTTATATATAATAATGAGATTGTTGTTACCTATTTAAACATGCACACAATATCACAGTATAATTTGGCTGACATCTCTCTCCAGCATTCTCCACCTCTCCTCCCAGTCCCTGGTCCCTTTCCTCTAGTGATCTCCTTTTGATTTTCATGAGATCCTTGCCCCATAAGTTTCTTTTCCTTTTTCCTCTCTAGCTTCCACAAATGAGAGAAAACATACAACCCTTGACCACCTGAGTAGTCTTATTTTACTTCCTGAATTTGACTTATTTCACTTAACATAAGTCTTGAGTCCCATCCATTTTCCTACAAATGACATAATTTCATTCTTCTTTATGGTTGAATAAAACTCTATTGTGTATATGTACCACATTTTCTTTATCTAATAATCTGTTAATGGACACCTAGGCTGGTTCCATAGTTTGGATATTGTGAATTGTGCTGCTACAAACATGGGTAAGTATGTATCACTGTAGTATGATGATTTTAATTCTTCAAAATAATATACCAAAAAGTGATATAGCTAAGTCATAGAGTGGTTCCATGCCTAGTCTTTTGAGGAAGCTCCATACTAATTTCCATGGTGGTTGTACTAATTTACAATCCCACCAACAGTGTAAAAATGTTCCTTTTTCTCCACATCCTCTCCAGCATTTATTATTGTTTGTATTTTTGATGACTGTCATTCTGACCAGTGTGAGCTGAAATCTCAGTTTTGATTTGCATTTCCCTAATTGCTAATGATGTTGAACATTTTTTCATATATTCATTGGCCATTTGCATTTCTATATAATTCATTTGCCCATTTGTCATCTGGGTTATGGGAGGTGGTGTTAAGTTTTTTCAGTTCTTTCTCTACTTTAGATATTAATCCTCTGACAGAAGAGTAACTAGCAAAGATTTTCTCCTATTCTGTAGATTCTTTCTTCACATTATTTTTTAAAAAATTTTGTTTTAGTTGTTGGTAGACACAATACCTTTATTTTTATTTTTATGTGGTGCTGAAGATCGAACCCAGGGCCTCACACATGGTAGGCGAGTGCTCTACCACTGAGCCACAACCCCAGCCCCTTCATTGGCATTTTGATGGGAATTGCCCATCTGTATATTGCTTTTGGTGATATGGTCGTTTTGACAACATTAATTCTGCTTATCCATGAGCTTGGAAAGTCTTTCCATCTTCTTGTGTCTTCTTAAATTTTTTGTTCAGTGTTCTATAGCTCTCATTGTAGAGATCTTTTACCTCCTTGGTTAGATGTATTCCTAGGTTTTTTTTTTTTTTTAATCTATTGTGAATGGGATTATTTTCCTGATTTCTTTCCCAGCAGATACATTGTTAGTATGTAGGAATGTAATTGTTTTTGTCTGTTGATTTTGTAAACTGTTATTTTGCTGAATCTGTTTTATTATTTCTAGTAGTCTTCCAGTGGAGCTCTTTGGATCTTCTAAGCACTGGATTATATCACTGGCAAAGAATGATAATTTGACTTTTTCCTTTCCTATTTTTATTCCCTTTATTTCCTTCTCTTGCCCAAGTGCTCTGGCTGGAATTTCTAGTATTATGTTAAAGAGAAGCTTACCTCTGAAAATTCTTGCACTGTATTACACATGAGATTTGGGACTACCGGGCAGATCTAAACCATAAGACATGGGCTCTGCCATACCCAGTGACTCAGCAACACAGTCCCCCTCTCTGGGATTCTGGATTTGTAAAATAAGGAAGTGGTCTAAATAGCTTCTCTGGATTTTTCTCAAGTTGCAATTATTATGTTGATATCAATGCTTACTGAAAGTAAATATCCCCAGGGGGAAAAGAAACATAATCTGCTTCTACAGAAAAGTGACTCAGAAGAACTGTGTCTGGCTCTACTGCAGCCACATTGGAAGTTCCCTGAGAGAACTGGTCACTTTGGGCGTATCAATGCTTATATAGGGTTGGCAAGAATACCTGCTCCATCTTTTCAGATGTACCAGCCTGTGACTAGGAAGTATGACCTGGTGTCCTTAAGCTAACTTCCAAGCCCTGGTATAGTATAGCCCAAGTGTTGCTTTATCTAAATCCTCAATCAAAACAAAAGATAATGATTGCGTTTGGGTGAGGTCCCTTTGAGGTTCCAGGATCCCTGCCCACCCCCACCCCCATGGCCAAAGTCTGGAAGTAGAAGAAGAGCCAAATAGACATGGAGCCACATAGATGAGATGAAATTTGCTGGGTTCAGTTATAATATTCTGGTCATGCACTATATGAAACAGACCGTTTCTGGGATGTTATGGGATGAACTGTTTTCCACAAAAGATATTTTGAAGTCCTTATCCCCAGTGCCTCAGAATGTAACCTTATTTGGAAAGAGGGACATTGCCAATATAATCAGTTATGATGAGGTCCTACTGGAGTAGTGTGGAAGAGCACTATGTGAAGACAGAGCTAGAGATGGGAGTGATGCAACTGCAAGCCAAGGAATGTCAAAGATTGACAGCCACCTCCAGAAGCTAGGGAGATGCAAGGAATAACACTCAGAATTTCAGAGGAAGCACAGTCCCGCTGACACCTTGATTTCAGACTCCTAACCTCCAGAATTGTGAAAAAAAAAATATATATATATATTTTTGGTCTTCAGCTAGCTAGTTGGGATGTTTTACATTGTTATGGCAGTCCTAGGAAATGGCTAGGATATGCCTGCAAAGGGAACTAAGTAAAATTGAATTTGGCCATCAGTAGTTATCACTTAGTTAAAAGGCACCCAACACTATAATCAGAGTATGCTGTATGCAAGTATGGACATGTCATGGCAGACCCTATTAATTTGTGCAATGCGAATGATTGAATTATTATAATAAAAAGGATCAATGCAATGTTTAAGCCAATTAAACTTCAAACATAATTAAAAGATCATCAATACTTAAATCCTCAGATAGCCAGTGAGTGAAATGGAAAATTTCATATTCTAGATGAATCCCTGTCATCATCCCATCTATATTGGTCTCTGCTTTGGGGGCCTTGTTGACATTGTGTCAACAAAATGATTAAGAACTTTTCATGTGCCAGGAACTGTGCTGCCGGGAGCGGTGGCACCTGCCTGTAGTCCCAGCAGCTCGGGAGGCTGAAGCAGGAGGATTGAGAGTTTAAAGCCTGTTCAGCAAAAACAAAATGCTAAGCAGCTCGGTGAGACCCTGTCACTAAATAAAGTACAAAACAGGGCTGGAGATGTGGCTAAAGAGCCAAGTGCCCCTGAGTTCAATCCCCAGTACCTCTGCCCCAAAGAAAGAACTGTACTAGGTGCTAGGTGTACAGAGATTAATAGGGAAAAATAAGGCCCTGTTTTAGTCAACTATTTCACTGCTGTGACTAAATGACCCAACCAGCACAATTGTAGAGAAAGAAAGGTTTATTTGAGGTCACACAGTTTCAGAGGTCTTAGTCCATAGAAGGCCAGCTCCATTCCTTGGAGCTCAAGGTGAGGCAGAATATCATAGCGGAAGTGTAGCAGAGGGAAGTAGCTTGCATCATTAGGAAGCAGAGAGTCTCCACTCTCCAGATACAAAATATATACCCCAAAGCCACGCCCCAATTTCAATCTTCTTTAGCCACACCCTCCCACTTCAATTAATCCCATCAGGGATTAATTCACTGATTGAATCAAGACTCTTCAACCCAATCATTTCTCTTCTGAACCTTCCTGCATTGTCTCACATGTGAGCTTTCAGGGGTTGCTTCACAGCCAGACCATAACATTCTGCACCTGGCCCCCAGAAAGCTCACACTCCTCAGACAATGCAAAATATATTTCGTCCATTTTCAAGAGTCCCTGAAGTCTCAATAGTTCTGAGATTGCTCAAAGTTTAGGTCCACAGTCTTCTCTGAGGCGCAGGCAATCTTGCGTTGTGAGCTCCTATAAAATTAAAAACCTTTTGCAAATATCCAAAATATAAAGGTGCTGAGTAAACATGTTCATTTACAAAAATAGGGGCATAGAAAGAAGGGATGGGAGCCGGGTGTGGTGGCTCACGCCTGTAATCCAAGCGACTTGGGAGGCTGAGTCAGGAGGATCGCAAGTTCAAAGCCAACCTCAGCAACTTAGTGAGGCCCTAAGCAACTCAGTGAGACCCTGTCTCTAAATAAAATACAAAATAGGGCTGGGGATGTGGCTCAGTGGCCGAGTGTCCCTGAGTTCAATCCCCAGTTCAAAAAAAAAGAAAGAAGGGAAGGGACTAAAGCAAGACCAAAATCCAGCAGGGCAAGCAGTTTCTGAAGCTCCATGTCCGGCACCTGGGGCACTTGGTGTGATGTAAAAAACTGCAACAGCTTCGTCTGTGGGGCGGATGCAACCAAGCTGTCAGAGCAGCGCTCTGCCCGCGTGGCCCCGCCCCCCTGTCAGCTCGCCTTGGCAGGCAGCAGGCGCTGGGTTTACCCTGCAGTCCAGCTCTTGCCTCAGGCCTCAGGCTGCCTAGCAGCCCACCATCGGACCTCAAGGGGATCCCTCCCTGGTGGTCTTGAACAGGAAATGCCTGCAGGGAAGGGGAGGGGGGATGACAGCTCCCCTGCCCCTTCCCTGCAGCTAGCCTGACATTGGTCTGTTTGTCAGCCTGTCATCACCAGCCATTGGTCCATTCGTCAGCCTGTCCTTGCCAGCCACTGGCTGATCCCTAGCCCTCCAAAATTCAATTTCAACAACTGGCCCTATTGTTGTTTTGCCTGCAAAGTTCAAGAGCTTAAAAGAAGCTCCCCAGCCATGTTCTTTCTCTCTTTCTCTTTCTCTTCAGGGCAGATGCTGTTCGTCTGCCTCATAAAAAATGTCTTATGTGAGTTCCCACGTCTGGAGTGGTTTTTCTGGGCACTTTTTCACCTTTCACATGGCATCTTGATGTTCTCGCCAAATGGCATGTGTAGCTCCACCCCTGTGGCCTTGTTTGTTGCAGCCTAAGTGGCCTTTCTTTTGGCTTGTCTCTGCTTGTTTCCTGTAGATTTCCTAGGATGATGTCCCACGTTACTGGCATTTCTTAATCTCCGGGGTTTCCCCTGCAGCTTCGGCTTCCTCCTCACATCTCCACACCTTGACTTCTCAGGAGGTGCCTGCAGGGACTCCGACCCTGCTGCACTTTGCCTGTCCTCCCAGGCCTTCCTTTGAAATCTTGGTGGAAGCTTCCATGATCCCCTAACTCCAGCATCCTGCATTTCTGCAGAACCAGCACCACGTGGTTGACACCAAAGTCTGCTGCCATCTCGAACAGTAGCCAAACCTCCAGGGGCCCTTGCTGCAGCAGCCTCTGAAGGTCTGCGTGACTGAGCATGTTGAAAAACCTTGCCAGGTCCCCTTTTGCAAGAAGGGTGCCCCACTGGTCTCTTCTCAAGAAAATTTTCACCTTTACTCCTTTGAGCTTGAGATGGGTGTGGTCTTGCCAGCTCCTGAGATGCCCTCAAGCCAGCTTTCTTACTGTCTCTAGGCAAAGTCTTTAGCATTCCTTTAGAGGCAGTAATGTCTTTAACCACTGCAACTTTGTTAGCCCTAGTTTTACTCTGGTCTTTCAAGTTCACTTTTTTCAAATCTTTCTGCTCTGCCTTCTGCTCCTGATAATCACAATAAATTTGGCTAAAAGCCGCCAGCAGTATCCATGCCACTGCCTGAATGCTATGCTGCCTAGACATTTCTTTGGCCAGATTAAGAAGTATATCACTTCTAAAATCAGCCTCACAGAGAGTCCCTGGACATGGGCAAAATGCAGACAACTTCTCAGCCAGAACAAAACATGAATGGCCTCTACTCCAAATTCCAATGGAGTCCTCCTTTTCTGAATCTTCTTGAGCCCTGTCTTCATTGACCACGGTCCTATTGGCATTCTGGTCTTCAGAGCTCGCACCAGAATCTACCATTAATCTCTGCTTACAACAATCTAAAGCATTTCCAGCTTGTACTGCTAAACATCTCAAAATTCCTCCCACCAATTCCAGGAAGCTCCAAAAGCTTCTGAACCACATGGTCAGGCTAGTCACAGCAATGACCCCACTCTGGGTACCAATTTCTGTTTTAGTCAGCTACTTCGCTGATATGATTAAATGACCTGACCAGCACAATTGTAGAGGAGGAAAGGTTTATTTGAGGACTCACAGTTCCAGAGGTCTTAATCCATAGAAGGCAGGCTCCACTCCTTGGGGCTTGAGGTGAGGCAGAACATCATGGCAGAGGTGTGGCAGAGGGAAAAGCTTGCATCATCAGGAAGCAGAGTCTCCACTCTCCAGATACAAAATATATACCCCAAAGCCACACCCAATTCCCACCTCCTCCAGTCACACCCTATCACCTCAATTAATTCCATCAGGGATTAATTCACTGATTGGGTTAAAACTCTTATGACCCAATCATTTCTCCTCTGAACCTTCCTGCATTGTCTCACATATGAACTTTTGGGGGACACCTCACATCCAAACCATAACAGGCCCCCTCTTCTTTCCGGAGTTCTCATGCTTGTGAGAAACACAGACATTAAACATAAAGATCACAATCATTGAAAAGACCACTACAAAAAAGGTTTAAGTGCTATTATGTGCATGTTAATGAGATATCTGATCAGCCATGATCAGATCAGATCAGCCCACTCTTGAAAAAGCAAACCAAACAAACAAAAACCACCTTCATTTGTAGCCTCTGCTCAGACAATCCCACCATGACTGATTTCAAGCTATTCCTGTCACTAAAGAGGGTTGAGACAAGATGCATAGTAGGAGACCATTGCCTTCTATTCCCATCACCTGGATGGCCTCAAGAGGATAGATGTGGAATAAAGTAATTAGAATATGATGAGTTTTGAGTGTTTATGATATTGGCTTCTAGTATATTGAATTGTAAGTGTATCCAATAACGATTTTGTTTAACAACCAGTTTGCAAAACTCCACCTCTCACAAGTTTGGAGCAAGTTTGCAGCAGGAGGCCAGGGAAGGCCTTCCCAAGGAGGTGGCGCTTAAAATGAAGGGTGAATTGGAATTAGCTAAGTACAAAAGAAGGGAGGGTGATCAGGCAGGGACAATAGAGGTGAGCAGGTCCTGAATTAAAGAGAGCCTGGAGTCCTTGGGAAACCAAAGGCAAATACAGTGAGGGAATATGTGGGAAAATGAGCATGAAGAGAAATAGAAGGACCAAACTCTGCTGGGCCTTGTAGTCCATGAGAGGATTTTGCTCTTAATTTTTTTTTTTTCTCCAGTGCTGGGGATTGAACCCAGGGCCTTGTGCTTATAAGGCAAATACTCTACCAACTGAGATATATTCCCAGCCCTCTTAATTTTTAATGCAATGGAAAACTATTGGGGATTTTAAGAAGGGGAGTCATGATCCAATTGAAGTATTTGAATATCATCTTGCTCTCTGCATGGATGAAATGACTTAAAAGTGGATGTAAGGTAACAAAATCACATGAACCAAAGGGGGAAAAATAGATTAATTGGACTTTGCAAAAATGAAAATTTTGTGTATCAAAGGACACTACTAAGAGTAAAAAGGCAATTCACCAAATGGAGAAAATATTCCCAAATCAAGTATCTGGTCAACATCTAGTATCTATAAAATTTAAAGCATTCTTTTAACTCAGCGAGAGCAATCTAATCTAGAAATGGACAAAGGACTTGAATAGACATTTCTCAAAAAAATAAGTATATACAAATGCAATAAAGAACATGAAAAGATGCTCAATATTATTAATTACTAGGAAAAAATAAATCAAAGCCACAGTGAAATGCCATCTGACCATTAGGATGGCTGTAAGTAAGGATGTGAAGAAACTGGAGTCCTCATCCATTTCTGGTGTGAATGTAAAACCCTAAGGCCAGATGGTTGAGGCTTGAATACCCCTTTTATGGAATATTTGAATATAATAGATAATGACCTAGTTCTTCTGGGTTCTAGGTATGGTGTTTGGTTTTCAGTCTTTTCCACCGTGATATGAATTTAACCTTCTCTGGTTAATGCTGCTTCTCTGGTTAATCTCTGCTGTTCCCCAGAAGATGTCTGATCATTCTGTCTTGTCTTCAACAAGAGTCTTTTCCACCGTGGTATGAATTTAACCTCCTCTGGTTAATGGAGTTTCAGTAAGAAGAATTGAAGGCAATTGTGTTCCTCTTTGACAGATGTGATCTTTAGGGATGAAGAAAATCCAGAGAGAGGATTGGGGTTGTAGCTCAGTGGTAGAGCACTTGCTTAGCATGTGTGAGGCACTGGATTCAATTCTCAGTACCACATATAAATAAATAAAACAGAGGTCCATTAACAACTTAAAAATATATATATATGTATATATGCATGTATATATATACATGTATATATATACATAAAATTTCAAAAGAAAGAAAATAAAGAGTTTTTCTCTTTATTTTGTTCCTCCCAAGTAAAAAGTAAATTTGGGATATTATTTATTGAGGCCCAATAAGAGTTATGTTCTGACAAAGAATCTTTGCCTGTCCAATCTTTAGTCAACTAAAACTTCTGCCCTATCAGTGCTCTTCCTTGAAAAACCCAGTTTTAGCAAAGAACCCTGGTAAGTCAGTTAGTAAGAACCACTCACCCTTGATATCTAATTACCCCCAATGTCTGATCAGGTTCTTGATCTCTGCTGTTTCCCAGAAGATGTCTGATCATTCTGTCTTGTCTTCAACAAGAGTCCTATTGGGATGCTGGGGTTCTAACTTAGTGGTAGAGTGCTCACCTAGCACATGTGAGGACTGGGTTTGATCCTCAGCACCACATAAAAATAAATGAGTAAAATAAAGATATTGTGTCCATCTACAACTAAAAATATTTACAAATAAAAAGGTCATGGCTTAAAAAAAAAAAGAAGAAGAATCCTACTAGTCTGTTTAGCCAGAATTCCTCTTATTCTTTGTTTCCTCTAAATAATTTTCTATCCATCAAATCCCACTTTGCTCCATGGCCATAAATTCCCACTTGCTCATACTTTAGTCAGAGTTGAATTCAATCTCTCTTCCCCACTGCAAGATCACATTCTGTTGGTGATGTAAGACCCTAGAATCTATTGTGATGGTCCTGAATAGTCTTCCTTGCCATGCTTTAACAAATGTCATTGAATTTTATTCTTTAGGAGTTCCTAACCTTGTCAGGCTTGGTAACACATGCCTGTAATCCCAGCAACTCAGGAGGCTGAGTCAGGACGATGGCAAGTTTAAGGCCAGCCTCAGCAATTTAGTAAGACTCTGTCTCCAAATAAAAAATAAGGCGAGTTAGGGATGTGGCTCAGTGGTAGAGCGCCCCTAGATTCAATATCTAGTACCACCATCAAAAAAAAAAAAAAACAAAAAAACGTTTCTAACCTTGACTTGACACATAGGATAATAAATAACAACATAAAGAACCAGGAAGGTTTCAATGATCCCTGAATTGATGATATTAACTTTCTTATTCTATCCAGCTAGAATTTTCATTGCTTGGCTGGTGCTCAAAGATGGGAACATTTCAGGAATAAAACAACCTTTCAGCTCCTCATGAGTAAGCCTGACCTAAAACAAATTTAATTTTCAGTTATAAAAAAAGACATGTCATTTAAAAAAAAATGTCAACTAACACAAAATGACTGAATTTTTACACTTCACTTTTAACATGAAATACCCTGGAAATATCAGGATTGCTATTCCAGGCACACACATACACACATACAGAGTCCTTTCTTAAAAAGGCAGATGTTAAAGTAAGTCATTTGTTTGAGAATTATTTAAGGCAAGCAAGTCATTTTCCTTTTTTTTTTTTTTTTTTTTGCGGTGGTGGGGGTTGAAACGAGGGGCTCTTGCAAGAAGGCAAGCACTCTACCAACTGAGCTATATCCCCAACCCATGAGTCATTTTCTTTTACTTGCCTCAAGTGTTTAATGCTGGTTTTGTGACTCTAAGAGAGAGCTTCCCCCTTCTTCTCTGTACCCTGCAGCTCTGTGGCCTCATTTATAAAACAGAAGAGTTCCTCTAGATAACTCTATTTGTAAGCATTAAATCCCATGCTGCATCTTTTTTCTCTTTTTTGTTTTAAGGAAATAAAATTTTGAAATTAAAAATTGAAAAAGCAAACTGCAGGAGGACACACTGAAAAGAGACCAGCCTGGGGGTCAGGGCACTGGAGTCTGGGTCAGTCCCTCTGCTTCCTGGGTTTCTGTTTCCTCAAGCGTCAGTGGTCTGATTTGGGTTATGTGAACAAGGTGTTAGGCAGATGTAGTAAATTATTCTTCGAGCTGCAAGTTATAGGAAAATTGACTCACTGAGATTTGATTATTAAGAAATTTTTTTCATCATCAGAAGATTTGGAAATAGTTTATTGATTAGTGATTCAACCATGTTAATAATAGCATCTTTTTATCTTCTTTCAAAAGATCTTTAAAGAGGAATAATTGACAAAGAATAAATTCCATTTAAGTGAAGTATACAATTTGATAAAATTTGACATTTGTATATACCCATAAACCAACACAACAATCAAGAGAGTGAGCCTGCCCCTTACCCTGCAAAGCCTCCTCCTTCCCTCTGTAATCCTCCCCTCCTGTCTCTCATTCTTCTCAGGCAATCACTAATCTGTTTTCAGTCACTACAAATATGCCTTGACTTATAGGTTACATCCTGGCAAACCTTTTTTTTTTTTTCGGTGGTGCTGGGGATTGAACCCAGGGCCTTGTGCATGCAAGGCAAGCACTCTACCAACTGAGCTATATCCCCAGCCCTGGCAAACCTTTTATAAGCTGAAAATGTTTTTAATACACCTAGCCTACTGACACCATAGTTAGCAACATAGTCCACTATAGAATATCACTCTTTCCCCTCCTGATCGTGTGGCAGACTGAGAGCTGCAGCTTCCTCTGAGTATTGCCAATTCATATCACTCTGCACTCTGTAAAGTTGAAAAATCCTAACTCAAGTCATGATAAGTCAGGGACCATCTGCATAGATCACATTTTTCTAGAATTGAATGTCAATAGCATCCCCAGCACAAAAACAACATATACTCCTGTCTAGCTTTCACTCAGCAGAATTATTTTGAGATTTATCCTTATTGTAGGGTGTATCAATAGTTCATTTCTTTTCATTACTTTGTATTGCTCCATTTTAGGGATATATTGCAGTTTGTCTATGTATTCACTAATTGAAGGACATTTGGGTTATTTTCAGTTTTCACTTATAAAGCTGCTATGAACTTTTAGGTAAAGTCTTTGTACAAACATACATTTGCATATTTTCTTTACTCTTGGATAAATATGTAGGATGAGGATGGCTGGATCATATGGCAAATAGATGTTTAATTTTTCAAAGAAAACATCTGGACTGTTGTCAACATGGTTCTATCATTTTACATCACCCCCAGCAGTGATAGGAGGTCTAGTTCTACATCCTTGCCAACACCTGGTATGATTCTTTTCCCTCCTTCTCCAACTCTTCCTCCTCCTTTTTTTTTTTAACTTCATCTATTCTAAAAGTTGTACAATGTATCTCATCATGATTTTAACCTGCATTTATTTAATGAAGTTGAGCACCTCTTTATGTGCTTATTTTAATATATTTTCTTGGTAACTATTCAAACTTTTTCTCACTTTTTACTGGGTTGTTTGTATTTGGCTGTTGTCTATTATTAAGTGTTAAGAGTTATGAATTCTTTTGTCAAATATGTAATTCATAAATATTATCTCCCAGTATGTAGCTATTTTTGACTGTCCTTCAAAAAACCCTTCTTTGATTTTGATGGAATTTAACTTGTGTGCATAATGCTTTTAGTGTTTTATCTAAGAAATCTTAGGTTTAGTTGTAAAAGCTTCCTACATCTTCTTTAGATGTTCTCTAGTTTTAGACTTTACATTTGTATCTACAAATTTGAATTAAATTTTGTAGATGGTGTAAAGTATGGATCAGACTCCACTTTTTAAAATATAAATATTGCAATTATCCCGTATTGTTTTTAATTGGATTGCTTTTGCAATTTCATGAAAAATCAGTTGTCTGTATACGTGTAGTCTCTCCATTCTGTTCCATTGATCCATTTGTCTAACTTTTTTAATATCACCCTGTAAGACCCTCCTCTCCCCACCTACTGCCAGCTCTTCTTGGTCTTTTGCATTACAATATGAATTTTAGAATTGATTTGTTAGTTTAAAAAAAAAAAAAAAGACCTCCTGGGATATTGGTTGAGATTACATCATATCTATATCTTAGGGAAGAATGGTGGTATATAAATATTGAGTCTTCAGATCCATGAACATAGTTTATCTGTCCATTCATTTGTGTTTTTGAAAATCTCTTTCAATAATTTTTATAGTATATAGACATTGTACATTTTTGTTAGATTTATTCCTAAATATTTATTTGTATATGTTAAAAAATATAAATTTATTTATTTATTTATTTATTTTTGTTGTTCTTGTTTGGTACTAGGAATTGAACCACAGGGGCACTTAACCACTGAGCCATTTCCCCAGCCCTTTTTTAAATTTTTAAATTTTGAGTCAGGGTCTTGCTAACTTGCTTAGGGCATTGTTAAGTTGCTGAAGCTGGCTTTGAACTCATGATACTCCTGCCTCAGCCTCCCAAGCAACTGGGCTTGCACCATCACACCTGGAACATTTTACATATTTTAATGCTATTATAATTGTTTTTCTAAATGTCACTAACCTATAACCTTAACAAAATCACATATTCATTGTGGTAGCTTTTTTGTAGATTCTGCTGATTTTCTACAGATTACACTCTATGTCAATAGACAGCTTTATTTCTTTATTGACAATCTGAATTCTATTTATTTCTTTTTCTTATCTGATTGCACTGGCTAGAACCTCAAAGACAATATTCAATAGAAGTACTGAGAATAATAATCCTTGTCTTGTTCCTGATCTTAAGAAGGAAAGCATCGGTCTTTCATTATTAGGTCTTATGTTAGCTGTAACTTTTGGTAAATACTTTTTATCATATTGATACACTGGTTGCCGGTGACAAGTTCTGCTTCCTCAGGTGTTGAAGTATAACACCAGTGAAGCACACTATGGCAGGCATATTAAGCAGGTTTTATTTAAATGTAGTAACACAGACTTCTCCCGGGAGGGAGAAGGGAGCCAAGGCTGATGTTCTAGAATCCCAGAGAAGTGAGCATACCCTATATCTTTTATAGGTTAAAGTTTCTTTTGTTCTCCCCCACTCCTTATCTCTTATTTTCTTTTCTTTTTTTCTTGATAAGATTTGTTATGATGATCTTCCCAAATAACTGGCTCTTGATTTCATTGATCCTCTTTATTTTTTCTTCTTTTCTATTTTATTGATTTCCATTCTGACCTTTATTATTCTATTTCCCCCCTGCCATCTTATTTTAGGTTTCATTTGCTTTTTTCTTACTTTCCCAATACCTGTTTCACATAGATTTTAACCAATAGCATTGGTACTTTTCCAAAACCTGTTTATCATGGATTTTGACCAATAGTGTTGGTGCTTTTCCATGACCTAATTAGCATAGATATTGACCAATGCCCTGCCTAGTGGCTATATAATCCCCTAGACTTGAACACTTAAGTGGCAACCCCTATTGGATCACCTCTCGCTCTGCAGGAGTTTTTTGTTTTGTTTTTGACACTGGGGATTGAGCCCAGGGAAGCTTTACCACTTAGCTACACACCTAATTCTTTTTAAAATGTTTTTTATTTTTAGGGAGGATCTCACTAAGTTGCTGAGGCTGATCCTCCTGCCTCAGTCTCCAGAGCTACTGGGATTACAGACTTGCACTGCCAGGCCAACTTTTTTGTGCTTTTAATATCAAAATATAGAAGTGGGAGAAGTGGTTTCTGAAGGGTTATGGAAAATAATATTCCTATAAAATAACTCCCCAAGAAAAATGAAGGGAC
>JAJEJO010000629.1:744819-783190 GCA_020662805.1 Glaucomys volans
ATCTAATTTTAACCTGCACAGCTGGCCCCTGAGGGTCAAAAACTGCATGTACACAATGATTACATCCTCCTCCTCCTACCCTATAAAATCAGGATCCCCCCTGTAACTGACGGCCATTTTCCGTCCAGGAAAGTGGACCCAAATGACCACCGACTCTGCGAAGTAATAAAGGCTTCTCTGAATCCATCGAGGTCTGCCTCCCATTTTTTCCTTTTTGTGCTTACAGTTTCCCCCTACTTTCTAGATTTTTTTTTGACTAGGTTGTGAATTAAGTTGACATTAGACAGTTTAAAACCATGTTAAATTATCTGTTTGTGCATGGAAGTCCCACAAAAATATGAACCTTGAAGAAGGGCTAGATGATTAAAGCTTAAGAAGCTTCCTGAGAAAGGAACAAGGGCTTGGGGCTCTTACAGGGAATGGAAACAAGTCATGGAGGTAAGAGGAGGAAAGTTCTGGTGAATAAAGGTCATCTTGTTATGCAGATAAGTCTCCCTGGTGATGAAGTTATCCTCTCCTCATATACTTTTGCTAATGTAGATTTCCTTTATAGATGTAAATTTCCTCTATAAAAGGGCAGTTAGCTTTTTGGAGCTACTCCTTTGTCTGCAGTTTCTCAAAATAACCTGCTCAGAATTTGCCAGAGAAGTGTATTTTAGGGTGGGATATTCTGGTCTTCTCCAGTCATATTTTGGGCTAGTGTGGAAACTGAATTTTTAGCCCCTGCTGCCATAGTGTGGCAGCAGGCCCCAGCCACCTGCCAGTGCCTCCTTTCTGGGTTCTTGCCTCCTGAATTTGAAGAATGAAATCCACTGATGAGGAAGAGTGAGTGTAAAAGAGTAGAGTTTATTCAAGTGAGGAGAAGAGACAGCTCCTGCAGAGCGAGAGGGGACCCAATAGGGGTTGCCACTTAAGTGTTCAAGTCTAGGGGCTTATATAGCCACTAGGCAGGGCATTGGTCAATATCTATACTAATTAGGTCTTGGAAAAGCACCAACATTATTGGTCAAAATCCATGATAAACAGGTTTTGGAAAAGTACCAATGCTATTGGTTAAAATCTATGTGAAACAGGTATTGGGAAAGTAAGGCTATGGGTTAGCCCTTGAGTTTGTAGCCTGCACTCAGATTTGTCTCACCTCTCTAGTCCCCTCACCTGGGACAAAGGAGTGGCTGGAATGTTTGGAATGTTTCTACAGGTTAACCTGATGGAGGGGTCTTTACAGTTAAAAAGTCTTAATTGTGGTTCATTACCTATCCTATCTTATTCAATGTGCCTGACTCCCAACAGAAGCTGAGATCTGGAGTTTGAGACCATTGGCTTTAAGATCTTTGCAGAATGGAGGAACTTTGGATGGTGTACAGGAAAACGGGTGGGGAGGGAGAGTAGACTGAGACAGACAGTATTACCCTATGTATATGTATGATTATATGAATGGTGTGAGTCTACATTGTGTACAACCATAAAAATGAAAAGTTGTACCCCATTTGTGTACAATGAATCAAAATGCAGTCTGTAAAAATAAAATGTTTTTTAAAATTTTGTAAAAAGATCTTTGCTAATATAAATGTTTTGTGCTATGATTTTCCCTTCACATAAAGTTTAAGTGGCATGCCATAAAATTTAACTTTTTTTTAAGTTCAAACTACTTATTTTTCTTTTAATTTCTTTTATCATGGTTATTTTAGTTTCCAAATATTCACAGATCTTTCTGTTATTAGTTTCTATTTTAATTTCTATCATGGTCAGGCAACATACTGTCATGGATTTGGAAGGTTCTTTTCCTATCTTCTGGCAGTTTCCTCGCATGTATGTGCTGGCCAGTATGTGGCGGAAACCCAAAGAAGACCCTCTACAGATCTATGTACCTCTCTGGAAACCTTTCTCTGGTACTCCATCCTGCAAACTCTCCTTGTCTTGGTCTCCTCAGATGCTGATCACCATCATCTCAACTCCGGCAGTCCACTGAGCTCTGCCTGGGTTTCCCCTCTTGCTCCACTGCTGGAAAACTCAAGGCAATGCTGGAGCAACCCTACTGCTCACCATTGTTTCCTCCCAGCCTCTTTTGTGTCATTATTCTTCTTTGTCTGATGTCCCAGAGTCTTAATAATCTGTCATTTCCTACGTTTTGTCCTTTTGAATGTTCATTTTAAGCAGAAGGATATCTGATCACTGTTATCCTATCTTGGACAGAAAACAAGAGTCCCTGGGGAGACTAGTACATTAGCCTTTCTTTTGAAACTTTCCCTGAAACTTAAGATCTAATAGTCACAAAATGGCTGCTATAATACTGAGCATTATATTTACATCTTATGCCAGACTTCATGCCGGCCATGCTTGTCCATGTCATTATGTATTTATAATCTTTTCCAAAAATTTTACCAGCAAATTTACCCTTTTGCTCCTTGGCCATAATGAGATCACATGGCCATCCTTATTTGCAAGGGAATCTGGGAAAGAAGGAGACAGTGTTGTCATGATTGGCTCATGCTTTAAGTATGGTTTGTCATCTGACATAAAAAGTGGTGGGGCCATAGGATGTTGGATATGTAGCTAAGGATTTGCCACTGATAGAACCAACAGTGTCCTTGTGGGAAAGCAAAATCAGCTTCTCTCTCCCCTAGGGCCTCTGCCACATGCAGTCCCCCAGGTTCTTCTGAGAACTGACTGTTTTCTGACCTTTCTATATCTAATGAGAGTTCCTGTGTCCTGAGGACTAAGGATGACCTTCTCGTGTCCTCTGATGGTAGTCTGCAGGTGGCCAAAGATGTAAGCTCACCAGAGCGGGTTAGGGACCACCAGAGTCAGACAAAAGTAGTTAAATTAGGATTTATTAGAGTTTGTATTCCCTGGCTAAATCTCCAGCCCCCCAGAGTGAAAGTTAGGGTGGGAGAGCCAGAAGAAATCACACGTGACTTTGGCTGCTCAGTGTATTTATACAGAGGAAGGGGCTAGGGGGTCCTGCCCAGGAAAAGGTGGACCAAGGTGGATGTCAGGGTCAGTACATCTGCCTCTGATTGGTCACTTCTGGTGCAGTGTGTTGCTAGGTGTCCTTGCTCCCTCCCCCTGCAGCCACCCAAGTCCAACCTGACAGTTGCTTTTTTTGTTTTGTGGTGCGGTGCTGGGGATAGAACCCAGGGCCTTGTACTTGGGAGTCAAGTACTTTACCAACTGAGCTATATCCCCAGCCCTGATGGTTACTTCTTACCTTGGGTGGGAAGGTGGGTGAGTCTCTGAAGCTCTAGCATCAGTCCTAGGAGAAATCATCAGTTAAGCTACAAACTATTTAAGCCTCTGTGTTGAGATTTTCTTTTTCTTGCTCTAAATAAAGTTAAACTAGGAAGCAGATGTATCATCCAAGTGATATTTGCTTTGCTCAACTTTAAAAGACATCCCAATAGATTTCTTAAAGCACATTTAAGAATTCACTGTTTGATTTATTCTGTTTGGTTAACTCAAAGGTAATCAGAGTATGTATTAAGATCATGTTCAATACACTCTACTGTCAGGTATATCTAAAAAGAAAAAAAAAAAAGATCCTGTTCGTTCTTCGTGTGCTTCCTTGTGGTCATAGCAAAGGTTTCAGGCAGTTGGAGGGACATTCACAGGCAGCAGGCCTGACTCTCCACCCAGGAGGCATTTTCCATAGCCAAGGAGCATCTTTCTGTGCAAATGCTTGGCATTTCAAGTTTGGAGCACTGATAGAACATTCAGCCAGTGTTAACATTATAGAAGAAGAGAAATCAACTACTTTTACACCAACATTTTAAAGTCCTAAGACTACTTTAGAGGTGTTAGGAAAAAGGAGAAGTAGTTTCCTTGTCATCACCTGGTAAAGACAAACTTGACCCACTTCTTAATGTAGGCATATATACATACTGTAAGTGCAAAAAGGAAAAAATGGGTGGCAGACCTCGACGGATTCAGAGAAGCCTTTATTCCTTTGCAGAGTCGGGCGTCATTCGGGTCCACTTTCCTGATGGAAAATGGCCATCAGTTACAGGGGGGATCCTGATTTTATAGGGTAGAAGGAGGAGGATGTAATCATTGTGTACATGCAGTTTTGACCATCAGGGGCCAGCTGTACAGGTTAAAATTAGATGCTGAAGGATGAGTGTTCAAATCTTGCCCAATGTCATTCAGGATTAGGTTGACCTTGGGAAGGTCAAGGTTTAGGGCCTAGCATTCCATATCCACCCTTTTCCCCAGGGCCCACTGTTATCAGGAATGCACTGGGAGAGGTTTAATGGTTGATCAGTCTCCTTTTCCGCTTCTCAAGCCACACTGTCCCTTCATTTTTCTTGGGGAGTTATTTTATAGGAATATTATTTTCCATAACCTTTCACATACATTAGGTGAAAGGGGTCAAATGCTCTCTCTTCTCTGAGTACTCAGAATAATTCTCCAGGCTATAAAATTTGTTTCATGAAATATTTGGATACATTCTCAGCTGACTTCACTGCTTGAGAAAAATTTCAGGGTCCGCAGTCTCCTGAGGTTTGGAAGGTTAAAGGGTCTCAGGATAGTCTGGCTGTGGGAAGAGGATTAGGGGAGAGAGGACTAACTTGAAGATGGTACCTAGATGACAAGAAGGATGAGATCAGAGGAGAATGTCAGGCACTCCGTGGAATGTTTCTTCTATTGATAAGTGAAAGAATGAATGGAGACTTTCTGCAAGGAGGGGATTCCGTTTATTATAAAAGTTTGTTGCCTTATATCCAGTCTTGGAAGGGAACTAACAATGCTATTTGCATATTGCCAGCGAGGCATTTGCCTATAGGTGGGATAGGGCCCAGGGTGGGGGTGTTGCTACCTGGTTGGGTGGCTAAGCGCGCGCGCGGGGGTGGGGGGTGGGGGGGGGGGGGGGGGTGGGTAAGCAGACTTTCAGGAAGAGAAGCCTGCTGGGTGCCATCTTAAGGAAAAAGGGGGAAGGGGGTGGGGGAAAAATGGAAGGGGAAATAATAATGAGGTAAGTGGAGTCAACAATAAGGATGGGTGAAGTTATGCTACCAAAACCTCAAAACCTCTGAGTTTTGAGTTTTGAGTTTAACACAACAAAAGTTTGGTTTTTTTTTTTTTCATTTTGTTTTGTTTTGTTTTATCCTACAACAGCCTTTGAGGATAAAGATGGTTCTCTAGGGCAGTCGCTGCAGGGTGACTGAGGTGTCCAGGATGCTGTGAACTTCTGTGCCTGCCATCTCAGCAGAAGGCCTTCTCCATGATTATCTTAGTTGGGGATGGAAGGGACCAGTGGGGAGAAAGAGCCCAGAGAATCACACTGTCTCATCTAGAAAATGTGTGTGTCATTACTATAAGGATCTCCTTCTTCCCCGCCATGTCTTTATTTAAGATGGTGCCGGCAGAGCTTCTTTTCTGGGTTGTTCCCCTGCTCCACCCTGCTAATGGGGTGAACCTTAGACCAATGACCGAGCTGCACGGTGGCAGTTAACGCAGGGAACCAATAGCTTGCCGCCCCACCTCTTACCAACAACCTGCCCCTCGTGGAGATCCCCTAGCGCACCCTATATAACCCTGGTGATTGTTCAATAAAACGGAACTTCTCCGATGGTGAGCCTTCAGTCTTGATGTCAGTTTCTTTCATGGTGCCGTGACTCGGATGGGGGATACCCTCATCTGTTGAGGACCCCCTCCACCAAGGCTTGCCATCCTCGTCCACCTTTTCGAGCGCCTGCTACCCTGTAACCAACACTGGTCATTTTGTAGGTAAGTTCCCCCTGGCGGAGGCTACCACCCTTGGCCGGACTATAGCAGGGAATTTGACCGTGATCGTCCTGCAAACCCCCGACGTCTGACCAAGGGGAGAGAATACACCCCACCTCGGTCTTTATGACCACAGTGGACTTTCTGGAGCCTTTCAATTGACCGTTCCTGTCAGGTGGGGTAGAAGAATGGGCCCTTTTCCTCTCTCTCTCTTTCCTTCTCTACCTCCGAACTCTCCAGAAAAAATCCTGGCACTAGGTCTTCCGTGACCTCCGAACATATGCCTGGCAGCTGGACCCTCAGGTGATAATTTGATTGTCCTCCTTGTCCCGACTCTCCTGAGTCAGCTGAGCAGTACACCACTTGGGGATGCCTGAGGGGTATCTGCTCAGCTCAGTCTCTGGTCTGGAAGTCTTTTTCTCACTCACTCAACTATGGGGGCCTCTTCTTCCCTCCCCATCGACTCCCTCTAAAGTGTCTCTTATCCAATCTGAACTGACTGTCCCTCACACCAGATATTAAACCTCAATTTCTTATTAAGTTACCTCTTAGACAACCACAGTATTTGGCCTGCTGAGGGATCATTTTTTCCCCCAAATTCTCCAAGATTTATTTAACTTTTGCGAGTGCTCAAAAAAATGAAAGGAGATTCCCTACATTGAAGCCTTTTTCCTCCTCCGCTCTCACCCCGAGCTTTGCTCCACCAACGACTCCTCTATTTCCTCTTTTGACCCGGCTGATGAACCTCCCCCTTATCGTCCACTCCCCACAGCTCCTCTTAGTCCCTCCCCAGACTCCTCTTCATCATCTGTCAATTCCTTTAGTCCTCCTGCTACTGGATCTCGCACCCAGGTGCCCCAGACTGTGGCGCCATTGAGAGAAGTGGCAGGCCCTGAAGGCATCGTGCAAGTACATGTTCCCTTCTCTATGACAGATCTCACTCAATTAGAAAGGAGGTCAGGCTTCTTCACTTACATTCGGGAGTTCCAGTGGGTCCTGCAGGCTTACGGCCTTACACATCATGATATCTACATGCTCCTAGCCAATACTCTCCTTCCCGAGGAGCGCACCAGGGTCTGGGAACTTGCTAGAGCACACACTGATGAAACCCATCCGGTAAATCCTAGTCATCCAACCGGACCTCATGCGGTTCCACAGCAAAACCCCGATTGGGACTATAACACCCATGCTGGGTCACAACTTAGAGATCAACTTGCTGCATGCATTGTGACAGGCCTAAAAAAGGCAACACGCAAGGCTGTCAGTTTTCAAAAAATACAGGAAATTATTCAGAAGAAGGATGAAACCCCCTCCGAGTTTTTAGATCAGCTCACTAAAGCCCTACAACAATACACTAACTTAGACCCTGAAACCCCTGACGGCCAGCATGTCCTTATGACATACTTCCTATCACAGAGCTATCCTGATATCAAAGCCAAACTTAAAAAGCTTGAACAAGGACTCGCAACTCCCCAAACCGAAATCTTAGCCATGGCCTTCAAGGTCTTTCACAATCGAGATGAGGAGGTTGAGCACCGTAGATACCAAAGACAGGAGAAGACAGAACAGAGCAAGTTTCAAATGCTTGCCCAGGTCCTTCAAAGGACCCCTCAAATGTGACATCAGCAACTGCCATGCACCAAAACTCCCCTGGGTGCCTGTTTTAAGTGCGGCAAGGAGGGTCACTGGGCTAAAGCTTGCCCAACTCCTAGGACCCCACAAATACCCTGCCCCAAATGTCAGCAAATGGGTCATTGAGGTTCTGATTGTCCTAGTTCCCGCAGGGGAGCTATGGCCAAAGGCCTTACCGACCTCTTGGGCGTAGCTCTCAATGACTGACGGGGCCTTGGGTCCTCCTCCCTGGCCATTACCATCAACAGGCAGGAACCCAGGGTACAAATTCAAGTAGACGGGCGCCAAATCAACTTCCTTCTTGACACTGGGGCTACTTTTTCAGTCTTGAGGGAGTTCTGGGGGCCGACTGTGCCGTCATCCTCTCCTGTTGTCGGGGTAGGAGGGAAAACCATACATCCTCAAAAAACTCCTCCACTGCTGTGCTCTATTAATAAGTTCCCATTTTCGCATTCCTTTCTAGTAATGCCTCAAGGCCCGGTGCCACTCCTCGGAAGGGACATTCTTTCAATACTGAAAACCACCATTTCCATGCAGTTGCCCACCTTGACCACCCCACATTTCCTGTTGGCTTTCCTGACTGACGAGCTCACCCTCTCATTTTGTTCCAAGTGCGATGAGCCGATAGATCCCCATCCTAAAAGGGATCATTTTCCAGTTCCTGTGAGTTTGGTGAAATCTCAATATCCTCTTTCCACTACAGCCCTGACAGGCTTACAGCCTATCATTCATGATCTTTTGAAGAAAGGGTACATTCGGCCTACTCATTCCCCCTATAACACTCCTATTCTGGCAGTAAAGAAACCAAGTGGCTCCTACCGCTTAGTTCAAGACCTCCGTCTCATGAATTCCTCCGTTAAACCCTTCCATCTGTTAGTCCCTAACCCATACACTCTGTTATCTCAGATTCCTGCAACAGCAACCCACTTCACGGTCATTGATCTGAAGGATGCCTTCTTTTCTATTCCTCTTGCCCCTGAATCCCAGGATATTTTTGCATTCACCTGGAACGACCCCACTACCAGACACTCTCAACAATTTACATGGACAGTACTCCCCCAGGGTTTCCGAGATAGCCCCCATCTGTTTGGGCAGACTTTGGTAGCAGATTTGCAAGATTTCCCTCCTAAACGTCCCAAATCCACTCTTCTACAGTATGTGGATGATCTCCTCCTTTGTAGTCCTTCAGAACATGCTTCCATGGATGATTCTATCAAACTACTCAACTATTTAGCTCAAAAAGGGTATCGAGCCTCTCCACAGAAAGCTCAGATTTCCTGTCCCAAGGTTACCTATTTGGGATTTTCCATCTCCCAAGGGAAAAAGGCCATTACTACTGATAGGAAACATCTCACTGAAACTCTGCCAACACCAAAAATGAAGTCTGAAATTCTTTCCTTTTTGGGCCTGGCAGGATACTTCAGGGCATGGATCCCTAATTACTCTCTCCTGGCAAGACCTCTTTATTATCTAGCCAGGGGCTCCCAGGATGAACCTTTGTCCTCCTCCATGGGCCGGCCCTTCCAGACCCTAAAGAGGGCTCTTCTCCAAGCACCAGTCTTGAACTTGCCTGACTTACTGACTTACAAAGGCTTGCAGACACTCCCTGCTTCCCGGATACTTACTTGTATCCTTTCTCCAGAATCCTGCCATTACCTTCCGAACCTGTCCTCCCTTGAATCCTGCCTCGCTGCTTCCTGTCACTTCTGATTCACTCAACTTGCCTGTGCACCACTGTACTGAGGCTCTGGAGAACTTTTTACCATGTTCCACCTCTATTTCTGAGGGCCCCTACCCCAATCTGATTTTACTTGGTTCTCGGATGGGAGTGCATTCACACAGGATGGGATAAAGAGGGCGGGATATGCCGTTGTCTCTCACTCAGTGGTTATCAAGGCAAACCCACTCCCCATTAACACCACCAACCAACAGGCTGAAGTAATCGTGACCACTAGGGCCTGTGAACTCGCAGCTGGGAAAACTTTGTCCCTATACACAGACTCCAAATATGTCTTCCATATCCTGTTATCCCACGAAGCCACATGGAGAGAAAGGGGCCTACTAACATCCAAGGGCACTTCAGTAATGAATGCAAAACTCATTTCCCGACTCACTGATGCTTCCAGATTATCATCTAAACTGGGTATTACGCACTGTCAGGCCCACCAATCTGATTCTTCCCCTGTTACCACTGGGAATTCCAAGGCTGATCAGGCTGTGCAGAAGCCCTACAATCTCCCAATTCATCCCATGTGCTCGTGCTCACGCCCTCTGAGCAGGACCATGGTCCTAACTCCACGGACAAACAAGAGCAACTCTTCCACTTTCTCCACTCCCTATTTCATTCAAGTCCTCAAAGTCTTGAACTCTTTCTCCATTCCTTTTTCCTCCTGTCAGCAGAGGACAGGGCTCTTCTGCATCAAATCTCTTCCTCATGTCGTATCTGTCAACGTACTCAACCAAATCATTCCCAGATTCGGGATGCCTATCTCTCTCCAATCTGATAACGGCCCTGAATTCATCTCACAGGTCACCCAATCTGTTGCTCAGGCCCTGCCTCTTCCCTGGCATTTTCACTGACCCTACCACCCCCAGGCTTCTGGGAAGGTTGAACGGACTAATAGATCCATCAAGGAAGTGCTCACAAAGCTTACAATGGAACTTAGCAAGGATTGGGTTACCTTACTCCCTCTTGCTCTACTTCGCTTAAGGGCTCTACCTAAGAAACCTTCACTTCTCTCCCCTTTTGAACTTATGTATGGCCATCCTCTTGTTCCCCCAGGCATCAATCCCTTGGCCTGGCCCATCTCCAATCAAGTTTGGCTTCTTCCTGATCCTGATAGATCCCAAAATCCCTTTCCCTTACAACCTGGACAGTTTGTATACTTCTGTTCCCTGGGAGATAAAGACTCATTACATCCAAAATGAGAAGGCCCAACACAGGTTATACCATATACTCCAACAGCTGCTAAACTATCCCTCCCAGGTCCAGGTCACCATTTGACTCCTTGGATTCACATCTCCAGGCTAAAGCCAGCTCCCACCTCATCTGCTTTCGAGGACGCCTGTCCAGATCCCACCTCAGCGGTGTCTGTTCATGACTCCACACCAGAGTATTCTTGTTCTTCCTCTCCCCGCAAACCCTTGAGGCTCCGCTTCTCTCACATCTCTCTCCTTGAGCCAATACTGGAAGACGTCACCTAAGTCAATGTTTGTCTCACTAGTCTGTCTCTGACTTTTATGTCACCTCCCTCATGAACTAAATGGGCAGCCTTTCTACCTATCTTGGTCAGTGTGTCTCTAACAACCTCTGCTGCAGGAGCTGCTCTCTCTGGAGGGGCACTTGGTCTCTCTCTGTGGGCGGTGGAGGACTTCCCTGGCTCAGGTAACTCTCCAGAGATCTCCTTACAGGAGGAGTGCTGTGAATCAGGTCTAGTAGATTGTTAAACTGTGGAACTTAGCCGTGGGACTTCGAGGATCACCCGGTAACTGCCCTCTCACATGGGTCTGGCTGATCTTGGGTCCTGTACTCATTAAGTTCATTCAAAACCAGGTCGGAAAAATTTCTAACCAAACTTTCAATCAGCTTCTCCTCAGGAATTGGAATTATCAGCATTTGAGCACAGAGGATCCACACACATCCTCTAGGGAATGACCTTCCTCGCTGCTCTCCGTGACGATGCCTGGCTCTGCCCGACCATTTCTTGCCCAGATGACTGGTGGAAAGCCATGCAGGACTTGAGGCTGCAGGGCACATTTTGCGACCTCTCTCCATCTGAGATTATTGTCTGCTCTGCCGTAATGTGGGGTATCCTTAGCACATTTCTCCCTGAATCCTGTTCACCCCCTAATGATGCCCCAAAATCAGCAGGAAATAACCAGATCGAACAACGTCCAGAATCCCACATAAAATAACAAAAAGGGAGGAATATAAGGATCTCCTTCTTCCCCACTATGTCTTTATTTAAGACGGCACCGGCAGAGCTTCTTTTCCGGGTTTTCCCCCTGCTCCACCCTGCTAATGGCACGAACCTTAGACCAATGACCGAGCTGCACGGTGGCAGTTAACGCAGGGAACCAATAGCTTGCCGCCCCACCACTTACCAACAACCCGCCCCTCGTGGAAATCCCCTCGCGCACCCTATATAACCCTGGTGATTGTTCAATAAAACGGAACTACTCCGACGGTGAGCCTTGCGTCTTGATGTCGATTTCTTTCAATTATACTGGCCAACAATCACTTGGCTCTGTTCTACTGCAAGAGAACTAAGAAATGCAGTCTAGTCTTCTATATGCTGACAATAGGAAAAGGACCAGGCATTGGTGAATATAATGATATCAAACATAATATCCTAAGCCAGGCACCATGTGCATGCCTGTAATCCCAGAGGCTCAGGAGGCTGAGGCAGGAGGATGGCAAGTTCAAAGCCAGCCTCAGCAACATAGCAAAGCCCTGCTTCTAAATAAAATATTTTTTTAAAGGTTTGGGATGTACCCAGTATTTAAGCACCCCTGAATTCAATTCCTGGTACCAAAAAAAAAAATAATTAATTAAAAATACATTTTTTTAAAAATGCTACTCTAATTCATAAGACTTCTCTTAGGGATGAATTCTGTGCCAGGTTGTCTCTGGGTTTGGAATTTCTTTCTAGAAATTCTATGGTTCAGGGGCAACCTTAGAAGAGGTGCTGAAGGACCTGTTTTGAAGCTGTATTTGCATAGCAAAAAGCAATATTGATACAGATTGAATATTTATTCCAGGAAACTTGGGGGGGGATGCTGAAAGAGGCTGTACATAAGTGAATAAAAACCTCCAGTCCCACCTCTGTCCCTCTCCCATGCCTTGGCACTTCCGATGCCAGGGCTTCTTCCTAAGTGCTCTAAGTGTGACACAGTAAGCACATGTATCTTGGGTTCATGCCAGATTCCCATATTGGGCAGACTGCTCATGGGATACTAGTGTCAGGGAGCCTGAGGAAGCAGTGGCAGATGCCCACAAAACACTGGCTCCCCACCACATGGCGCCTCAGCCAGGGCTGATATCTTATTGCCACCTCTGTTTCCTATAAACTCCAGCAACTTCCACCCTGTAAAGTCCTTAGTAATGTGTCTTCTCAGAAAAGGCACTGGCAAAAAAGCAAAATCAATAAATTAAATTATTACTGTGGGTCCTAGAGCTCATCTCCCATCAGGAGCAAGCTGCACACTTACATGTAAAGGAAAGGAGAGTTCAAGGGTAAGCCCAGACACAATGTTCTCAGTGGGAATAGATGCTAAGCACTCAAGTCAATCAATGAACTGGGAGGAAGGCAGACAGGAAGACATGGTCAAACGATTCACATCCCCTGCACCCTGGGAGGCTCTCATCTGCCTGGAAAATCAGAAATCAAAGTATTTAAGGGCCCACAGTAGTGAGAGTTTTGTTCTTTGAAACAGCTATGGCCCTTCTGCCAAATATGCTAATAAGACACTGGCATCACACTTGAGTCTTGTGTTCTCTCCACCTTGTGCACCAATCTTGCTATTTTACAGGCATGCCTACTGAAAATTAGTGGCAAATAAATTTGTCCTTAGTGTTCCCTATCCAGTCCCCATCAGCAGGTCTTCCCTCCCCTCTCTGCTTCCTCACTTGGGACAACCCTCTTTGATTAGGACGCCATCTTGATAACTCCTCTTTGAGTTGCCTTGGTTTCATTCCCTTAGCATATTCTTTGTCACATAATAGATCTGAAAACAATTCCAACAACTGGATAACAATTAACAAGTCTTCTGCCTTATCAGCTAATTAATCATTTCTATTCTTTATAAATTACCCAGTGTGTGGAGGTTTTTTGTTTTTGTCTTTTGCTGTGCTGGGGATCCAGCCCAGACCCCTGAACATGCTAGACAAGCGCTCTACCACTGAGCCACACGCCCAGCCCTGTGGGGTTCTTTCACAGCAACAGAAAATGGACTAAGACGCGTTCTCTATGACAATGCCACTTTAGTCTCTTTGAAAAAAAAGCAGAAACTTAAAGAACTTAAACACTCTAAAGACATAAACTTGTAGATTGTTACAATTCTCCAAATCTATAGTTGTCATTTTCACACCTAACTCCATAGCATCTCTTGAAAGATTTGGGTGATTCTTTTTCTTTCTTAAACATTTAACTCATCTTTCATGGATGCAACTTCCTTTTGTGCTCACATTTTCCCCATTTAAGTGATATTTCTAAGGTGGCTATCTAAATTGGGATGCTTCCATTTTCTCAGTTTGGGCTGATGCTCCCAAACTAAGAACAAATGGTATTGTTCTAAACCTTATGAAGAGTGGATCCAGATTGCCCTTGTAGGACTTGTTAAGTGGTACAGCTGAAGATGTCTACTATTACTTTGCTGGTCACCAACTTCTATGCCATATAAGAAAAAGGGAGAAAGACTGGAGAAGGTTGATAGAAGGAACTTTCTTGATGCTGGGGTCAGGAAGATTTTCAAGGGACCTACTAGTAAAACATAATGTGAGTCTCTTGAGTTGAAGGTCACCAGGACTGGAAGCTGGACTCTGCCTCGAAAAGCTTGGAAACAAAAAGCTAACCCTGGCTACAGAAGGGGAGAGAGCCATATAGAAAGAGCAACTGTACTTGAAAAATTATTATGCTCCCACAAGGTCATGTGTATTTCCCATGGGATAGAGCACCTCTTACCATGTTTCTGTCCTGCTCAAAAAATTGCTTGAGACCCATCTCCCAAATGAAGCCAGGAGGCCCAGAGCAATATCTGTCCAAGCCAAGCCAAAGCAGCTAATAAGTGGATCAATGGAATCCTGGAAGCCCAGGAATCTGGTTTCAAATTTAATGCCTCTAAAGGGTAGACCTTAGATAGGTGGCATCAGAACCACCTGGGTAGTTTGATGAAAATGCAGATTTCTGGGATCCTTGTCTGGATGAGTCACTCAGACTCCAGAAAAATATGAATTTTGAATAAGCAATAAAGGTGATTCTAAGAATCAGTTAAGTTTGTTAACTTGTTCTCCATACTAGTATGTGCAGAATAGGATAACCAGTAAATTGAGAAGAACGAATGGGTTCCTTGCTAAATTCTGTTACAATGAGTTCTTGTCGAATTTTTGGTTATCTAGTTCTGCATGTATTAGTGAGCTGCTTTAGACAGCATTGCCATTTTGATTTGCTAGTATACAACATTTCCCAAAATAAATTGTCTGCATTGTGGCCACAAATCCTGAAGTCCAGAGTGGGACACCAGTGGCTGCCGTTTCTTTATTTGAAAGGATGGTAACCTAGACTGTGACTGCTTGGTGATGCTTATTGTTGATCCTTTAATACCCAACAAGATGATAAAGCTATGGCTAATGTTTCTTCACCACCTCTGCAGAGATGCTGAATCCACACCTAAATCATAACCTTGGTCACATATGACCATTCTCCAAGAATCAGAGCAAATGTCCCAGAACTTCTTCCTGCCAAGCTCTTCATGCCGCACTCATCTTTCCCTTTCTCCAGTGATCAGATCCTTCAAACAGGACAAGTTTGCAGCACACACACCCTACCCAGACATCCACAGACCATGGATTTCAGAACTCCAACATTCAAGCTGCAGAAGAAGCTCAAGGACTGAGGAAGGCTAAAATAAGTAACATGTGCTCACACTAAAGACAGTGGGTGTAAGTGAAAAGGGATGGTCATACACCACCCTCGGAGCTCTCAGACTGAGACAAATATCCCCAGAAGTGTGTGGCACGTTGTGGGCTCTCAGTTCAGGCTGGTAGATCCCAGATGAACTGGATGACTAGCTTCTTCAGATGAACTCTGTAGATCTCCTGGGCATGGTGAAGATCCCAGCAACTTCCTGTCTCTATGTCCTCACCTCCTGAAAGACTAGGCTCTCTGTGAAAGCAAGAGTCTGGAGGAGGCCAGCCTGCCAATAGACAGATCAGTTAGAGCCAATTCAACACCTGACTACAGAGGGCATGATGGAACATTTGGGGTGATGGACATGTCCTGAATTTTGATGTGGTCACCCAACCATATCCATTTGTCAAAATGCAGTAAACTTTCACTTGAAGAGAGTGAATTTTCGTGAATATAAATTATGCGTCAATAAAACTGACTTAACACATGAATTAAAAACAATTTGAGTGTTTAAAAGGTTTTGAAATAGAATGGATATAAAAATAAATATGATAAATACTAAAAAGATTGCATTTTCTTTTAAACTCTTGCAACTTCAAAATATTTTAATGCTGTATATGTATCAGAAAAACATACTAGTGTAGAAAAATGTAATTTTTTTTTTTTTTTTTTTTTTGAACCAGGGATTGAACTCAGGGAAACTCGGCCACTGAGCCACATCCCCAGCCCTATTTTGTATTTTATTTAGAGACAGGGTCTTACTGAGTTGCTTAGGGCCTCGCTAAGTTGCTGAGGCTGGCTTTGAACTCAAGATCCTCCTGACTCAGCCTCCCAAGTCGCTTGGATTACAGGCGTGCGCCCCCATGCCCGGCTGAAAAAAATGTAATTATTAATTCTCATTTATTGCCTTGCTTTTTTGTTCTTGTCTGTCTTGCTCACTAAAGTTTTAGCTCTTCTGGGACAGGGACATGTTTATTTCTTCACTGAAACATCTTCCGTCAGTCCCTGTACTCACCCTCTCTGGAGGAGGTGCGAAGTTCAATAGATATTAGATGGAATCATGTGAAACTGCAGCTTTTGTAGATTAAAAATTAGTTAAATATCAGCAATTTCCTGTGTCGAATCAATGAAATTTCTGGGATAAAGTTTAGAGGGACACAAGTAACAATTGTCTGGATGTAGCCCCCTGAGATACTGATTTCCAGAGAAGTCAGAGAAACACTTCCCCTCAGTACTCTTGTGTCATGGTCCACCACCAACACCAAAAAACCTGTTTTTTACTATTTCAGACTTGTTTCACCCAGAGCTTTCACAGACTGGAAGAGATTGCCCAGAATCCTTTTCCTATTTATCATTCTACCAGCGTCTCATATTACTGGAGTTTTAGAAGTTTAGCCCAATACAAATTTCACTGTTCTCTTAGCAATATAAGTACATTTTGTTTTCTCATTCTATTGCCTGAAAATTGGACAGCCGACCTCCTCCCCCGCATTCTATACTTGCTATGGAATTCAGCAAGAAAGTCTTTAGCAACTACCATATGCCAGGTCTGTGGCAGGGGCTGTCAGGTACAAAAAGATAAATGTGCACAGCATCTACTCTCCAGGAGCTCCCTGCCCCGTGGGAAAGGTAATATCCGCCACAAATTTATCTTCCGACAGAAAGAGGAAGACGGTGATAAATTCCATAAATGAGACAGAAAGTATTATTGGATATCTTTTTTGGGGGGGGGAGGTGCCAGATATTGAACCCAGGGGCACATCCCCAGCCCTATTTTGTATTTTATTTAAAGACAGGGTCTCACTGGGTTGCTTAGGGCCTCGCTTTTGCTGAGGCTGGCTTTGAACTCGCAATCCACCTGCCTCAACTTCCCGAGCCCTGGGATTACAGGTTTGCACCCCCACACTCTGGATATGGATATCTTTTTTGGGGGAATGGGGGATAACTGGAGATTGAACTCAGGGGCACTCAACCATGATCTTTATGGGTGAAAATAATTGGATTCTTACATCACAGGCAATAAGAAATTCCTCTGTATTAAAGGTGTGTGTGTGTGTGTGCACGTGCTTTGAAAGAAAATAGTGAAGAATGGCCATATAATTCAGGGTCCAAGCAGATCATCCCAAGGAAACCACTACAAAATTGAAAAGCATTAAATAGAAAAAAATAAACATGAAAATGTAAACCTTCTTTATAATGAAAGACATCATAACAGTTAAAAACACAAGCAACAATCATTTGACTCAGCAATTTGACTTCTAAGGAATCTATCCTACAAATATGCTTCCCAGATACAAAATGAAAATATGTTAAAATTTTCTCACTCCACTTTTAGTTATACAATAAATTGGGAACAACCCAAGTGCCAAGCATAAACTATAGAACATCCGCACAATAGAGGGCTCTGCAGATGAAAACAGATTAAGGAAGATTCATAGGCACTGTTTTTTGTTTGTTTGTTTGTTTGTTTGTTTGTTTTTTGGAACCAGGGATTGAACTCAGGGACACTCGGCCACTGAGCCACATCCCCAGCCCTGTTTTGTATTTTTTTTTTTTTAATTTAGAGACAGGGTCTCACTGAGTTGCTAAGGGCCTCGCTAAGTTGCTGAGGCTGGCTTTGAACTCGCGATCCTCCTGACTCAGCCTCCCAAATCGGTTGGATTACAGGCGTGTGCCACCGTGCCCAGCTGTTCATATGTACTGTTATGGAGCGATCACTAGGATCCCAATAGTGTACATTCTTTATGCTACATTTCACTTTTAAAAAATGATGAAAAAATTAGGTATTTTTGCTTACATGTGTATACAGAATGAAGCACAGGAACAATGGTATCATATAAATAATATGGAGAAACAAGGTGGAAGGACAACGGGAGAATTAAAACATCTTTGTGCTTAACTTTCAGTACAGTTTTAACTTTTAAATCTTATAAAATGTATTATAAATTTAAAATGTATATTAAATTTTTAACTAAAAAGATAACACTCAGTCTAGGGCTGTAGCTCAGTGGCAGAGCGCTTGCCTAGCACGTGTGAGGCACTGGGTTTGATCCTTAGCAATGCATTAAAAAATAAATTAGTTAAATAAAGGCATGCTATTCATGTACAACTACAAAAACATTTTTAAAAAGAGAATACCCTAGAGAAACTATATAAAGTATTAATAGTCATAATAAACTATAGCCATAATAAATAAAAAGTCCACACAAATCAATAAGAAAATTCAGTCTAATAGAAATTGAGCAAAGAACACAAACCAGCAATTCACAGAAGAAAAAGAAAAACAAATGTGCAATAAACATAAATAAGTACCAAATTTTCATTGGTAACCAAAGAAATTCAAACAATGAGAAGATATTTTTCAAGTACCTGATTATCTTGAATTTTAAAAATTAAAAATATTAGTAACATTCGATAAGGAAATAGGAAGTTTTTTATACAACTATTGGTATAAGCATAAATTGATAGAGCCTTATGGGAATATCTTCAAAATTTCAAGTTTATGAATTTATACCAAATGCACACTTAGGACAAGAAGAAACATACAGTGATGATATTTATAGCAGGAGTGGTTGTAATAGCAAAAAAATAGAAACAAATGTCTATTATATTATGATATAACCATACAATGAAGCACTAAGCAGTAATAAGAATGAGGTGGCTCTATACATACTGACACAGAAAGATCTGTATGTATTATTAACATGTATTATCAAATATTCAAAGCAATACATGCCTGTGATCCCAGCAGTTCAGGAGGCTGTGGCAGGAGGCTCACAGTTTCAAAGCCAGCCTCAGCAACTTAGTGAGGCTATAAGCAATCTAGTGAGACCCTATCTCAAAATTTAAAAAAAATAAAAAGAGTTGGGGATATGGCTCAGTGGTTAAGCACCCTAGGGTTAAATCCCAGATATATATATATATTTAAAGCAAACAGCAGTAAATTATTATCATATTATAATACACCAAAGGATTATCAATTTTACCATGCATATTAATGGAAGTATGAATATATATGTATATGCTAAAATCTGAAATAATATAGATCAAACATTAATAATGGCTATTTCTAGGAATGTACAGCCTATATTTCTTTATCATTTAATTTTTTTTTACAAGATTGCATTCCTTTTAAAACTATAAAAAGGAGTTTTTAAAACTTCATTCAGAAGGATAGAACTGATTTTGAAAGAGCTGGCATTTCATGCCATTGAAAACTCTCTTAGTTGAAGGAAACTTTAAAAGTCATCCAGTTTGGTAGTTTCCAAATGTTTGTCTGTACTCTAATTTCATCAGAAGCACCAGGGAAGCTTTCTTTTTAGGTACAGATTCCTGGTCCCCATTTTCCCAGCGATTTGAGAGTCTGATTCAGAACTTCTGGGGTAAGACCTCGAAACCTGTACTTTTTTGAACCATCTCCAAGTGATTCAGCTATCAAGTCAGGCATAAAAACCATGCAGTTCTACCCCCGACCAGAGCAGTCACCCCACCCAAGGAGCCTTGAAACAAATCCCTTCTAGAGAGAAGATGCCATTTTTGTTGTTGTTGTTTGTTTGGGAGGGAAGAATGCTGGGGATGGAACTCAGGGCCTCAAGCATGTAAGGAAATGTGCTCTACAGCTGAGCCACATCCCCAGCCCAATGCCATGTTTGGTTGATCAGTTATTTGTAGGTAGGGCCCTTTACCCCTGCAAAGCCTAGGTGAGATTACTTCAAATCCTGACAATTTCTTTCTTTTTTTTCTTTTCTCTTTTTCTTTCTTTCTTTTCTTTTTTCTTTCTTTTTTTTTCTTTTTCTTTTTTTTTTTTTTTTTGGTGTATATGTGTGTGTGTGTATATATGTGGGTGTATGTGTGTTGGGGATTGACTCCTGGGTCGCTTTACCACTGAGCTACATCCCCAGTCGATTTTATTTTTTATTTTTGAGACAGCTCTTCATTATATCACTGAGACTGGCCTCAAACTTATAATAATCCTGCCCCAGCCTCCCGAGTTGCTGAGGTTACAGGCATGTGCCACCATGCCCAGTTCAAATCCTCACCATTTCAAAGTATGTTCGAGTCCTGCTCCAGTCACTTAGACATCATGTTCTTTTCTCCAAAAGTTTTCCCCATAGATACGTCCAAGGCCCAATTCGTCACCTCACTCAGTTTCCTGATCAAACGTCATTGTCTCAAAAAGACCTTTTCTCACCAACCTATCACTCAGTTGCTTTCCTCCGCTGTTTTTCCTCAAGATGCTTCCTGTGAGTTACATATTGTGTGTGTTCACGTATTGCCCGGCTCCCCACTGCAATGTGTGCCCCATGAGAACAGACGCTTCCTCTACTTCACCCACCGGCTATCACAGCACCTAGCACAGGGGTCTGAGCACTCAAACATACATCTTGATGAATGAATGCCTGACTGGGTGTTTCTGTTCTCCCAAACCCTGTTTGTCCAGGATCTGCCACCATGACCCTTCTCCTAACTCCCCACTTCTTATTGATTTCCCTCCCTCCCCCTCCCTTTTCTGCTCACTCTTCCCATTCACAACACAATGTATTGCTCCTTGCTTCTAGTAGGTGTTTCCTTCACTATCTCTAATCTGAAAATGTCTGCGAATTCTCCTGCCTCAGGGCTTTCTCAAACAATAGCCTATCAGGGAATTTCCCCCATCATAAAAAATTTTCTCCATGAGAGAAATCCCCTGACAGATTTTTTTAAAGCAATGTTTATGTTTATCCAAAATCCTTCTCTCCATAATTTCCATTTGTTGTCCTTAACCTGGCCCGCAGGAGCAGGAGAGAATATATCCGTAGCATCTTCCACATGGCCAGAAGATCCTTCTGGCTAAATTTCAGGGTTTCTAGTTCCTGGTTCTCTGTATCTGGGTCTCCAGAATATTTGGTCATCCTTCTGTGCTGTTTACCTGGAATCCCTTCAGCTTTCAATTCCTTAGAATATAGTACACACTCCTGTACACACTCCAGAGAACCATGGGATTCACATTTTCAAAGATGTGGCTGTAATATTCCTATGAATGCATTGTTGACTTAGAGCCAAATATGTTTTTCCTGACCTGAGTTCCAGGTGGTTGGAATTTTATCACCTTGCATTTTTTGGCGGGGGAGAGGGCGTCAGAGATTATCTGAGATGGGGTCAAATAAAGGTGTGGATTCTTTTCCCTCAGATGATTGCAGTCCAAATTCTAAAATCAGTTACCAGATAAGACCCTCTGGAAATTTGGGTCTTTATTTTCCAGACTTAGTGGCTATTTCTCTAGAGATATTTTTAAAGGAAAATAAAACTCCCAAAGGATCCTCTATATAATGAAAGTTTCCAAATGAAAACTCTACTAATCACATACAAATGTGCTAGTAGTTGTCTTCAGTGTTTTAATTTGGTAAATATGCTGTTCTCCTCTAAAAATAACCCCTTTCTGAGTCAGGCTCCCTTTTCCATTTCTTCCATGAGGCAAGTTTGAGATGCCTGACATTATATTAACTTTGCATAGGATCCAGTGTAGTCAGGGTCTGTGGTTCCCTTGAATGGACATCTGTGAAGGCTGTTTGGAGCAAAAAATCTGGACTCAGGTGTCTTTCTGGAACATGGTCTTTTTAAAAATTTTTTTAAATTTTATTTGTTCTAATTAGTTGTACATGACAGTAGAAGGCATTTATATATTTTGATAGATCATACATAAAGAGTATAATCTCTCATTTTTCTGATTGCACATAGCATAGGATCACAAAGATCATGTAATCATACATGTACATGAGGTAATAATAGTCACTTTACTATCATTCCTTCCCCCATACTCCTTCCCCTCTATCTAATATAAAGTAACTCTATTCTTCCCTATCCCCCCACCTTATTGTGAATTAGCTTGCACATATCAGAGAATATTTTGTACATGACAGTAGAATGCATTTATACATTTTGATAAATCATCTGTAAATGGAGTGTAATCTCTCATTTTTCTGATTATACATGTTGTAGGATCACATCAGTCATGCAGCATATGTGCACATGAGGTAATAATGTCTGTGTCACTCTCCTATCAATTCCTTCCATCATACCCCTTCCCTCCCTTCACTCCCCTCTACCTATTCTAAAGCAACTCAGTTCTTCCCTATCCCACGACCCTCCTTGGTGAATTAGCTTCCTCATATCAGCAAAAAAAATTCAGCCATTGGTTTTGGGGTTTGTCTTATTTCACTTAGCAGATATTATCTCACTCCATCCAGTTACCAGCAAATGCCAGAATTTCATTCTTCTGGAACATGGTCTTTATAGTGAACATAGACTTGTGGCTCCTGACTCTGCATATTCCCAGCTACCCATTCAAGTCTGGTGAGGGCAAATTGATCTAAGATAGAGGATATTGACACTGGTTGGGCTAATCAGAAGGCTTTTGAATGGTATTTAAGGAGAATGCAGGTGGAGTTGAGGCCTTTAACACCAATGCCATGGAGGGGCCAGGAGCTCTGATTGCTGCCCTGGGACCTGCACTCCCACTACTTCCATCCATTTCACTATTCAATATCCTTTTTAAAAAAGGATATAAATATATATATATATGTATATATATATATATATAAAAGTTTTAAGGGAAAGCTAATATGAAATAACTAAATCTAGATGTTTCTACTCCAAATTGAGGTTTGTATGGAATGGGCAGAACTACCAGTACATGCTAACCTTTATTATAATACTACAAAGCTCGGTGCTAGACTTTACACTCCTGCATTCTCAAGGAATCATCCTAACAACCCATGGAATTAGCATAATTATTGCCCCCATTTTAGAAATGAGTCAGTTGAAGGCTGTACCCAAGATCACAGAGTTGGTAGGAAATGGGGGCAGGGGAAACCCAAGCCACCAGATCCAGGAGCCCCACTCCTATCTATGGCACAGCAAAAGCATTCTTCAGGTGTTGAGGCCGAAGCAGAGCCCCCTGCCTGAGGGGGCTGTTAGATGGCCTCCAGGCTCCTGCCTAATCCAGGGCCTGGCCTTTCTTAGTCAATGCCTGATTCTTTTTCCTTGTCTCCTGCTCCATCTTCAGATTCTGAAGTGGAGAATAATGAGTCCTCACAAGGAAGTTTGTAGAATGCCAGCAGGGAGCTCTGTACCAGAAAACTATGCATAATCACATCTTCCAGGCAACGAATTTACAATGAGATAAGGCAGGGCTGGGGCTGTAGCTCAGTGGTACAATGCTTGCCTAGCACATGTGAGGCACTGGATTAGATCCACAGCACCACATAAAAATAAATAAATAAAATAAAGGCATGTATCCAACTGCAACTAAAAAAATATTTTTAAAAAAGGAAGCAATAGAGGCTGAAGATATAGCTCAGTTGGTAGAGTGCTTGCCTTGCAAGCACAAGGCCCTAGGTTCAATCCCCAGCACTGCAAAAAAAAAAAAAAGCAATAAGGCAGGAGATAAAATCTGTCAATTGAGGTGCACTAGAAGTACTCCTTATTATGGATGGATTGATTTGCAAAGAGGTATGGGTGATCTTTGTCCTTAGCAAAACCTGTAATTATCATCACCACCTTGTGATCCTTGATTTTCCTGGAATTGTCATGACAAGAGGCCAAAGGATTGGAGTTTTCAGGACAGAGCAGGAAACTGCCAGGGACTGTTTCTCTCTCTTCCCATGCTGGCCACCACCACAAATGGAGTTCCAGGGATGCTGATGTCATGAAGACCTGCCTCCTTGAGCCTCCATGAGCACAGACAGACACAGATGTTGCATGGAGAGGCACTGCTGGCTCTGAGCAACCTTCAGGAACAGAGGACAAAGTCAGTGGTTCAGAGGCCTCCTGCTGCCACACCAAGTCTGACCAAGTCCTCAGCATGGCAGGGCCTCCTACGCCTTGTCCACTTTCAGTCCCAGGACATGCCACACTCCCTTCCTGTCACAGGGCTTCTTCCTATGCTGTTCTGATGCCCCAGGACATTTTCCCTTCTCCTCTTTCTTTAGAATCTCCTCCTTTGTCATTGATTCACAGAAACTTTCCCTGACCTCCCTAACCAGGCAATCTCACAGAATCTTATTCCTCTGCCTTATAGCTCTCACCAAACCTAAAATTTTACATGTGTGTAAATTACTCCATTTGGGTTGCTCTCCCATTTAAAGTATAGGCTCCATAAGAGCTGGGGCTTCCCCCTGGGTTTGAGCATGACTGCGTCCTCAGGACCTTAGTCAGGGTATGGCACATTGTAGGTGCTCCATTATAAATATTTGTTGAATTAATGATTAAACAATTGAACAGCAGGTGAGAGAAAATTGGTGAGCAAATCCTTTTTTCAGCACTGAAGAAGGGCACAATCCTCCAGAGATCCAAGTCCTTGTCGTTTTATCCCTGGCTCAGTCCTATGCATATATGCCGTTGATGGGATTGGTGGAAAGACAGGAATGGTATACGCCACTGGTTAAAAGCTCAACCACCAGGTCAGACACTGATGGCTTAAAATGTGGTTTTGTCACTCGCTAGCCATATGCCCTGTGCAAGTTACTTTAACTCAGCTTCCTCAGTTTTCTTATACCTAAAATGAAGTTGATAATGGTACCTAATTCCACTTCCTGTGAGGTTACATGGAGGAAAGCAGAAACATATTTAGCACATACCAAGTGTTCAACAAATGTTAGCTTATATTATTAAAGACCCCAAACCTCACAACCATCCTCCTCCTTAATCACTATAAGTTGTGTAGCTGTATGGAACCTAAAGTGGAAGCAAGAATCCACGTTAGTCTATTTAGAATGGTCTGAAAACTTATCATAGGTTTTTGTTTGTTTGTTTTTGGTGTTGGTTTTTTTTTTTAATTGGTATTGGCAGTTCTATGGGAGTTGGCAAAGAGTGAGATATTAGAAAGAATATCTTTAACAAGTAGACGTGTAAAAAGAGCCTTTGAACTTGGTTAAAAAAGCAAAGACATATTTACAGCCTTTCCAAGATAAACCTTTGGAAGAAAAATATGACAGGTCTCCGGGATGGTGCAGGCATTGGGAGATGACCTCGACTCAGTTCCTTTCTGGTGCATTTCCCAGAGGTGTTAGCCTGTGTAGAAGCTCATGCATCCTTCGCTAAGTGGGTCTTGCTTCCTATGAAGTGCCCTTCCATAGGATGGTCATCTCAGGGCAAGTCTAGAGCTGTGTTTATGGAGCAGTCCCTGAAATTTGATTTAATCTCTCTTTGAACCATTTGTTAGTCTGAAACCCCCCAGCTGTGAAGTCAGAGCTCCTGGGGAATCCTACCCACTCCTGGCTGGTGTGTGAGCTGCTGAAGAACTCCACTCGCCCAGAATTCCTGCCATTTCTTCCATGATTGGACCTGAATGGTTTGGTTTCTACTCTCTCAGCTAGTGAGAACGACTATGCTGAATATGGTCAATGATAAAAATAGAAGCCATACATTCCGGCAAATAGGCAGGATTTCAACAGCTTTATTTAAGTATAAACAAGACTGGCATGATATTCAAAGACTCTAAATGAAAAAAAATAACCAAGATAACTGATTATTGAAATAGCTCCAAAATACTGACTTGCCTCAAATACTCCAAAATACTGACTTGCCTTGTCATAAAATGCAAATTCCAATGCAGCAAAATGTTTGATACTATCAAATCACTTATTGATGATTTCCATGTGCCAGGTGATAAACTCATTTATTATCACAAAAGACCCATGACTATCATCATTAGCAGATAAGGAAATAAAGGCACAAAGCAGTTAAGTCATGTGCTGAAGGTCGCACAGTGGTCCATGGAGAGCAGGTGGGAGCCCAAGCAGCCTGGCTTTAAAGTCATACTTTACTACTGTCCTGAACCATCTCCCAGATGCCCCTATAATATCTATTCATCTTCCAAAGTTTTATGCCATGTGATGCAGAGAAAATTACAGATTATGGCTTTGCAGAGCTAACCATCAAGAAGAGCTGTTGGGACCCATGCAGAAATATTAATATCAAGAATTTAAGGGCTAGGGTTGTGGCTCAGTGGTAGAGTACTTGCCTAGCATGCGTGAGGTACTGGGTTCGACTCTCAGACCACATATAACTCAATCAATTAATAAAATAAAGGTACATCAACAACTAAAAAAATTTTTTAAAAAAAGAATTTAAATAGAACATACTGTATTCTAAGCCCTAGCCTATGCACTTTATTTGTGTGTATTGACTCATTTAATCCTCAAAACAAACATTATGGTGGATACTGTTGTTAGAAAGTAAACTCAAGTACAATAAAATCTTAAAGAGTTTATTTAAGCCGGGCATGGTGGCGCACGCCTATAATCCAAGCGACTTGGGAGGCTGAGTCAGGAGGATCGCGAGTTCAAAGCCAGCCTCAGCAACTTAGCGAGGCCCTTAGCAACTCAGTGAGACCCTGCCTCTAAATAAAATACAAAATAGGGCTGGGGGTGTGGCTCAGAGACCGAGTGTCCCTGAGTTCAATCCCTGGTTAAAAAAAAAAAGAGTTTATTTAAGCTAATAGTGATTTGTCAGGCAGGCAGTTACAAACAGGAAGGGCTTCAGGAACTCCACCTTGAGATCAGGGAGAGGCTTTCACAGGACAAGCACAAAAAATACTTGCTGGATTGCAGTTATACAATTGTCTTATTTGGTCTATCTCACTGGAAAGTCCCTAGTTAAACAATTAAAAGTTTGTTGACAGCTTCTGATTGGTTGAACTTAAGTTCTGCTTTTCTTTAATAGAAGCTTTTACAAGAACTAGCCCAAGTTAGGATTCCCTTGTGTTTGCAAATCAAGCAAGGTTCAGGTCAATAATGGACCTCACCGACTTCGTCTGCTCCAGGATTCTTCAGGCCTGGTCTCCATTTTCATTTATCATCCCCACTTTAAAAGTGATGAAACAGATAAGTGCTGGAAAAGGGCGAAGTTTACGTTTGAACTTGAGCTCTTAAAGGGATAAAAATACGTCCTGCAAGCAGAAAAAAAGGACAAAGCCAGGGTGTTCTGATACAGATGGCTCACTCAGCACATTAGCAGTTTTGTGAGTTGTGCTTGTTCAAAGAATGGCAAATTCATCCAGCTCCTTTTCCACCCCTCCTATAGGGCTTCAGTTTTAAATGAATTCATCCCACAAATGTCTACTGAGTGCCTGCAAGGTGCCAGGCCTGAGAATGTTCGCTGGGATGGAATTAGTTCAGGTACTCATGAAAACCACTGAAGAAACAGAGAAGGGCATTCACAGGGGACTAAGGAAATCAAAACTGGCATGATACAGGGGTGCAGAAAACAGCCATGCAGATGAAAGGAAAGGCATTTGAGGCTCTTAGGAATGCCCAGGGTTGTGAAGGAGAATAGTACTGAGAGAACTATATGGAGTTGAGTGTGGGTGGAGCAGTGGATGAAAAGCTCAATGCCTATAAATTACCAATTTATAAAAACAACCAATAGATGGGAGGAGGACAGGGGGGTACCTTGAGGATAGGAAAGGGGTGGGAGGGAGAAGGTACTGGGGACTGAAATGAAACAAATTAATTTCATGCATGAGTGAGTATGTCAAAATGAACCCCATTCTTATGTGTAGCTGTAATGTACTTCAAAAAAAAAAATGCTGGATGCACAAAAAGGGAGGAGAAAATGAGGGAGAAGGTGGGGAAGGTGAGCATGAGCTAGATCCTTAAGTGACCAACTAAAGAGTTTTACGTTTTCCCAGCAGACTATAGAAAGCCATTGAAAAGTCTCACAGGGATGGCAAAATGGTCTGAATTGAACTTAGAACCCTGGCGGCAATGGTGTGAATTGAGTTGGATATCAAGGACCAGGGGGGGTGCCATTCAGAGGCTGTTGTGGGAGCAAGGATAGGAAAGGGAAGCACTCAGAGGGGCTGAAGGAGTGAGGATAGACCCTGTCTAATGTTTTGCTAAAATCACTTTATTATGTATCCAGCATTTCAGTTGTTTTTTTTCTCCCACTTAATTTAAATGTATTGCACCTCTAAATCCACAGATCTATTTTAGCATCACTAATGTGCACAACCAGTCATTGCATGCATCAGGGTGTGGTCCAGGCACCACTCATGAAGGACCCCTACTTGACTCACTCTAGATCTAACCAACAGCTGTCAGAAAAGGTGAGGGCAGAAGAACAAGCAATCATAAGGAAGCAATTAGCCAGTCTAGGCTGTAGGACATTCTATAGACAAATGATCAGCTTCTTCAACAAATCACTGGCATAGATAGAATAAAGAATACTTAAAAGAAGTACAACTCAATGTCATGTTTGAACCCTGATTCAAAAAAAGCAAACAAAAGATACTTTCCCAATTAGAGAAATTTAAATTTGTGTACAGGGCTGAGGCCTTCCAAGAAACTGAAGCAGGGTGAAGACCCCCACCTCTTCAAACTCCTCTTCTTGTCACAAAGTCAGAAGGATTTCAGACATGTTGCTCAGTGTAACAGGCTTGAGTTTATTGAAGGGACAGGAAAAGGGAAAGGGACACTCTCAAGGGAAAGAGTAGGTCCTCTCAGAGATGAAAGGGACAACGTGTTTCTCCTGCACCCCAGTTTTATTGAGGATCCCAAGAAGTTTCCAGGAAGTCCCACCCAGGACCACCTCTTGACTTTTGATTGACAGCAGGATGACATCAGACTTTCAAGTCCTCACTGCCATGAGAACTCCAGGTCTCTTTGGCCCATATTGACCAGTTCTAATTAGATTCTTTTTTTTTTTTAATTATTATTTTAATTATTTTTATGCAGTACTGAAGATTGAACCCAGTGCCTCACACATGCTAGGCAAGTGCTCTGCCACTGAGCTACAGCCCAAGCCCCTAACTGGATTCTTAACCATTAATTCTTGCAGATTTTATGGTTAGGAGAAATTGTCCTTATCTCCCTGAGTTTCAGGATCTGGTCTGTGAAAAAGGTCACAAAAGTCTCCCCCTGCAGGGTAACTTGTGTTCCTCTTATCGACATTATTTCAGGCCTGCACTTCTCCTGCTGATTACAGATAGTTTGCTGAGGCATGTGACACAGCCTGTCCACTTCGGTCAGGCAGGTCTGCAAGCAAATTGCTTCTTGGAAAAGAAAGCATGTGGGGATCCACACAGTCGGTCCATTTTCTAGAATGATTCCCTTAACCTTGTGTTCTTTCCATTCTCATCTGTCTGTCCCCTATCATATGGACTGGGTACCAGGTTAAATTGAGGAATTACTGATTTGTTGTTGTTGTTGTTGTTGTTGTTTGTTGCTAGCTGTGAAAATGATGTGACAGTTACATGTTTTTAAAATGCCCTAAGGGTCTGGGGTTGTGGCTCGGTGGTAGAGCACTTGCCTAGCATGTGTGAGGCATTGGGTTTGATTCTCAGAACCACATAAAAAAATAAAAATATTGTGTCCATCTACAGCTAAAAATATTTTTAAATGTTCCATGTATTGGAATATTCAGCTAAAATGACCCAATCTCTGGGATAAATAAAAGAAATTTCATATAATTAAAATGAAAGAAGATTGGGGAAATGTTGATGATTATAGGAGCTAGTTAATGAGTTAGAGTAAATTATACTATTGTGCTGTACATTTAAAATTTTCCATCATCTAAAGTTGTGTGTGCGTTTGCCTAACTCTGCTTACTTTCCACTATAAAATAACATAAGCATTTTAAGGAAAATACATATATATGTAAAAGAATTAGCTACATTCAGTATTTGGTGAATTTCCTTGTGTTCTTTCTCTAGGTACAGTTTATTTTTACACAATTGGTGATCAATTTGTTTTTGAAATTTTATTCATATTTTTTCACAAAAGATAGTATCTTTCAAGTTATCACTTGGGCTTTATAACCAGTGATATGCCAGCTCCCAGGAGCCAACTGTGAGCTCTTCTTCCCTTCTGCGTTCAGTGACTTCATGTTGGTTGTCTGAAATCAACCAGCAAGGAACAGTTAAACCGTGAAGATCAGTAAACACTACAAACCATAGCTTTTTTCTCTGAGAGTTGGCTGTTAACCATTGACCAGCCCATTACTGTTTATAACTGTCATTTTTAAAGGTCACTGAACAATCCTTTGAGTAGATACATGATAGCAAACAGTTATATCATGTTTATTTGGGACCAGGTACTAAGTACCTCTCTCACATTAGCTCATGCACTCCTAACAACAGACCCTAGGGAGCAGGTGTTATAACCATCTGCATTTTACAGATGAAGAAGTGAAGGCAGAGGAAATGAAGTAAATGGTCCAATGTCCCATGACTGTAAGTGGGTCGGGCTCTCCAGAGCTGAATTAGAGTTTGGTAGTCTTCCTGCAGCATCTGAGTTGCCACTGTCCTTGGCTGCTTTGTATCTTCACTCCAGTCAACAACTGAGCAGCCCCTCAGAGGCCAACGACACTGCTTCATGAAACATCCAGGCCACAGGGACAGCTGCAAGGCCAGCACCCCTCATCCCCTTCCTGCAGGCTAAGCACCTGCCTTGAGGGGCCCAGCTGACAGGGGCAGTTTGTCCCAGCAGAGTTTGCACTCTGCTTGTAGAACCTGCTCTTCCAGGGAGCCAAAGCACCAGCCTGCTTTGCCTGATGCTTCATACTTGCAGCCTTTATTGAGTCACTTTCAGAGCTGAGGTGGGTTTGGGGAGCCTCGTGGCACACCTCAGCTTGCAGGAACCATTCTGACCTCAGCGGTCAGCTGAGCTTTTCTGTTTTATCAGGAGCAAGGACTCCGGGGGTTGACATCCCCATCTTGTTCTTGGGAATTACAGTGTTTGAAGCTCCCACCTGGTTTCAGAAGGACTGGGCAGGATGCTATTTCTGGTGGAGCTGCTGATTTGCTGAGTGATGATGGGGCCAGTCATTTGACCTCAGCAGTAATCCTTTTACGAGGTGGAGGTATCTTAAGACCTGAGTATTTCCAAAGCACTCGGGAGCTTGTGCAGGAGGAAGCTGCTGGACCTGCTCTCCTGGCCTGGCTCTCACCTTGGTGGAGGCTGGGAGTACCCCAGATGGCTGGTTCTGCATTCTCACATCGGAGTGATAAGGGATAGATGCAGCAATGAGGTGACTACTGAGATGTCCCTGCAGTTTGCCAGCCCACCTTTGGATAATTGGCTCACGTTAATCCAAGAATAGACTATTTCATCAAGAAGCAGGAGAGAAGAAAGAGGGCCTCAGAGGGAGTGGGGATTTCATTACCACATGACCGAAATCATTACTACACAGCAAGTTTATGTCCCCTACATATAAAGCTCTGCAACATCTTAGGGACTCAATATTTATTGAATAAATGTCATTTTTACTCCAAGACCAAAGGAAGAGATCTTGTAAGTATCTAGGTTTATCTAGTTCAGGATTTTCTCTGATCTTTCAAACTCTTTAACCCATTAATATACCAAATAGGGATGTTGGAACCCTGTCGACAGCAAATCTCTGGACCTTTCCTGAGGGTACTTCTGAGCAAGGAGTACAGAATGTGACAGATGATCTCTAAAAGAGTTTGAAAGGAATGATTTATAGATGTCCCCTTTTATCTGTGATTTCAATTTCTGTGGTTTCAGTTACCTATAGTCAACCACACTCTGAAAATATTAAATGGAAAATTTCAGATATAACCATAAGTTTGATGTGTCCTCAGAAGGGCAACACTACTGTAATGCTACATCACAATCCCTTTGTCAGACACCTCACTTCACCTCATCACACAAGCACTGCTGCAGCTCAGATGACCACAGTAAGGGTGGAGACTGCACACCAAGACATTTAGGAGGAGAGAGAGAGACCCAGGGGCACTTTACCACTGACCCAGGGTCACAACCCCAGCCTTTTTTATGTTTTATTTTGAGACAGGGTCTTGCTAAATTGCTTAGCACCTCACTTAGTTGATGAGGTTAGCATTGAACTTGTGATCCTCCTGCCTCAGCCTCCCAAGCCACTGGGATTACAGGTGTGTGCCACCACACTGGGCTAGTTATTGTTAATTTTTTACTGTGCCTATTCAATCAATTAAATTTAATTATATGTGTGTATGTATATATAGGAAAAAACATAGGTTTGGTACTGTCTGTGGTTTCTGGTCCCAGAATGTATGCCCATGGAAAAAGGGGGACCACTGTACATTTAGGATATCCCCTAAACTCAGATTTGCTTTTGAGTACCTACAATCCAAGAGAAAGAAAGAGCTAGATATTTCTATAATTCTAGATTGCTCCCTAGAATTGGAGGTGCAGTGGAGAACTGAGAGCCTGTGCCCCTATGCAGAGAGATGCTAAGGAGGAACCGAAGATTTGGAGCTGGAAGGGCAGCAGCCCCAGGCTCCCCTACAGTAAGTCATTGAACAATAGGAAGAACATAAGAAAGGAAACTCGCCTTGCAAATGAGGTCTCTGTTGCACAACTTGTTTTTAGATGTATAAATCGTGTAGGAGCTCTCCCAGGGGATGCATTTTCTCTTCTTTTGTATCCTCAGCAGGGCTAATAATGTTTGGGCACACACCGAGGCTCATTTTCCCTTCCTGTGCTCTTACATAAAGATGAAACATTTGCCTTTTCTTTTTCAGTGAATGACTAGACCAAAGCTGAGCTCACCTACAGTACAAGAATTTCACACTCTGTATGTGAACTTTACCATCTTGTTCTCTCATGGGCCCAGGTACCCATCTTCTCAATATGTCCACAAAATAATGCTCTCAGGCAGTACCATGGGTGATACATGAACAGTGTTCAGGAGAGGACTCCAGATGGAGTCCTGGGTCATTGATTGGTAGTAATCTGTAGAGCTGACCTTTGACCACAGCTAATGGCCTAAGGTCTCTAGGACTCTGACTCATACTCACCCTGACCTTTGCCCTCTAGCAAGTCATTTTTCATGAGTTTAATGGCAGTATTTCTATGAGTCTGAAACAGACCATTGTGCTCTTGCTCTGCACAGTAGCACTCTGGATTATATTCCAAACCACTGACTGTCTTCTCCCTTCAGGATGTTGTAGTTCTTGCTACAATTTAATAACACAGCAAAATTTAATCTTAGCTGAATTAACTGAAAACACTGACTCGAAGATTGGCCTAGGAGAAGGGCCTATCCAACTCCTTAAGCCTACAGTAGTTTCTAGAAAGGTTGCAAGGCATAGGAAACCCAGACTACTAGCCAACTTTTACTGGAGGAGTGGAGTGTCAGAAGCTCCTGAAATTGCAGTTCACGTGAGAAGGACATGTGATGAAGCTGTCAAGTATTAATGGTGCATCTAGCAGGTCAGTGGGTCAAACCACTCCATTAATCAGGTAATATAAATGGTTCTGATTGAATGCAATAATTTTTTCTTTTGCATTACTGGGAATTAAACCCAGGGGCACTCTACCATTGAGCTACATCTCCAGTCCTTTTTATTTTATTTTGAGATATGGTCTTGCTAAGTCGACCAGGTTAGCCTGGAAGTTTGGATTCTCCTGCCTCAGCCTCTGAAGTTGATGGGATCACAGGTGTGGAAATTGTGCCCAGCTGCTTTGATTTTTTTTTCTTATTCCCCTTTAGACTGGTATTATCATCTGGAGGTGAACTCCTTTCTTTATTTGCTCTTTGATCTACTCTCTGAAGACTCAATTTATTAGGTTTCAGTCTACTATCATGATATTCATACTTTTTTTTACCTTAACTCAGAATATGAAGTCTTTTGATGCATGTTATGGTTTGCATATGAGGTGTCCCCCCTCAAACACCTGTGTTTATGTAGGAGTAGTAAGAGGTGAAATGATTAGATTATGAGAGCCGTTACCTAATCACTCCAACCTAGTTTGAATGGACTATCTGTGTGGTAACTATAGGCACATAGTGTGTGGCTGAAGAAGGAGGGTCACTGGGGGCATGTCCTGGAAGGGTGCATCTTCCCAGTGGCCCCTTCCCCTCTCCCTGTTTCCCAGTTTCCAGGAACTGAGTGGCATTCCTCTGTATCTCCCTTCTGCCATGATGTTCTGCCTCACCTCGAGCCCAGACAATGGACTTAACTGACCATGAACTGAACCTCTGAAATTGTGAGGCACAGATAAACTTTTCCTCCTCTAAGTGGTCCTGTGACCAAGTATTTTGGTCACAGAAATGAAAAGCTGACTAACGCAATGCATGTCAACTCAGTCCCTGCCCCTGACACATTTCAAACAAGTTTCAAAACTGTGCTCAGTTCACTCAATTTCTTCCCCTCTTACTTTTACTGCTCAAGATCACTAAATTAATTTTGTGACTTACAAACATATTAGAACTCATACCTTGAAAAGCACATTATTTTCTGTGATATTTTCATTGTCTTCTAGATTTTACTTTCTTTTTTAAAATATATTTTTCAGTTGTCAAAGAATCTTTTATTTTATTTATTTATTTATATGCAGTGCGGACAATCAAACCCAGGGCCTCACACATGCCAGGCAAGTGCTCTACCACTGAGCCACAACTCCAGCCCAGATTTTACTTTCTTTTACAAATTTTTTTAATTTGTCAATTTGAAAATAATTTATAATTATCAATAATTTATGGTTACTTAAAAAATTCCTTAAAAGGGGTCTCAAAACATCTCCATATTTTATTTCATCTCTGTCACTTCATTTTTTTTCTCTGCTCAAGAGCAATTACCATATAGAAAACACTCTGAAAAGATACACAGCAAAATGATAACAGACTCTCTCTCTGGGAAAAGAGATTACGAGTAAGTTTTAAAGCCTATATTTGCTAACATCTTGGATCATTACTTAAAGAAAGGGGAACAGTAAAATACCATGTCCCTGAGTGCCCCCTTTCTGTTTCCAAAAACCTAGCCAGGTTAAATAAACAATAAGAGCAAAACTGAACTGGAAATTTCAGATACATATTATCTTGAAGGACACTGGCTTTCTCCTATGCATGCTGGGAACTAGGGCAGGTTAGTGTTATCTGTAGAAAGCTATTTTCTTGCATGTATGCCAGGACAATTGCTCCTTGGGATTCTGGTCAGACAAGCAAATGAAGCAAGCTAATGCTGATGATGTCACTGCTTCTGCAGCTTAACATATAACCTCTCCCTGCTGAGTGGGGACAGCCTGGAACTGAGGGCACAGTGGAAAGGATATGTGTCACTTTTCCTGCTGGCTGTAACAGAACAGAATCATGAGGAGGAGGAGGCACTGCTTGGCGAGGCCCCTTGAGGGACAGAGGAGCTGTCTCTTCTTGAGCAGTCACTGGGCTCTTGTAAATCTTCCCCAGTAAATCATCTATCTCCCCTGCTGACTCTGGTCACTTTCTTTGACTTTCCTGAAACCTATCCCATTGCCATGGCACACATGGGCTGTGAACATGATGAACCTACATATTATTTGCATAAACATAATGCAAGTTTTAAAAATGGTAACGAAAACAGCATGGTATTAGCACCAAAATAGACAAGTAGACCAATGGTACAGAATAGAGGACACAAAGACAAACTCACTAAGTACTGATAGCTCATACTAGACAAAGGTGCCAAAAATATACAATGGAGAAAAGATAGCCTCTTCAACAAATGGTGCTGGGAAAACTGAAATCCATATGCAGTAAAATGAAATTAAACCCCTAGCTCTCACCCTGTACAAAACTCAACTCAAAATGGATCAAGGAGGGCTGGGGATATAGCTCAGGTAGTAGAATGCTTGCCTTACAAGCACAAGGCCCTGGGTTCAATCCCCAGCACCAAAAAACGAAAAAAATTGATCAAGGATCTAGGAATTAGACCTGAGACCCTTCACCAAATAGAATAAAAAGTAGGCCCAAATCTTCGTCATATTGACTTAGGATCAGACTTCCTTAACATGACTCCCAGAGCGCAAGACATAAAAGCAACAATCAATAAATGGGATGGATTCAAACTAAAAAGCATTTTCTCAGCAAAGGAAATAATCAATAATGTGAAAAGAGAGCCTCCAGAGGGGAGAAAATCTTTTCCACACACACTTCAGGCAGAGCACTGATCTCCAAAATTTATAAAGAACTTAAAAAACTTTACACCAAAAATACAAAGAACCCAATCAATAATTGGGCCAAGGAACTGGGCAGACACTTCACAGAAGAAGATATACAGGTGATCAACAAATAAATGAAAAAGTGCTCATCATCTCTAGTAATTAGAGAAATACAAATTAAAACCACCCTAAGATTTCATCTAACTCCAATTAAAATGGCTATTATCAGGAACACAAGCAATAATAAGTGTTGCCATGGATGTGGGGAAAAAGGCACACTCCTACATTTCTGGTGGAGTTGCAAATTGGTGCAGCCACTCTGGAAAGCAGTATGGAGATTCCTCAAAAAACTTGGAATGGACCCACCATTTGATCCAGCTATCCCATTCCTTGGTTTATACCCAAAGGACTTAAAATGAGCATACTACAGGGATGCAGTCACATTAATGTTCATAGCTACTCAATTCACAATAGCTAGATTGTGGAACCAACCTAGATTCCCTTCAATTGATGAATGGATGAAGAAACTGTGGTATATACACACAATGGAATATTACTCAGCCATAAAGAAGAATAAAATTATGGCATTTGCTGGTAAATGGGTGGAGTTGGAGAATATACTGCTAAGTGAAATAAGCCAAACCCGAAAAACCAAAGGTGGAATGTTTTCTCTGATAAGTGGATGATGATACATAATGGAGAGCAGAGGGGAGGCGGGAGGAGGAAGTATAGATGGTGTAGAGGAAAATGGGTGGGGAGGTGGTGGGGGAAGAAAAGATAGTAGACTGAGACAGTGTTACCCTATATATATGTAAGATTACATAAATTGTGTGGATCTACATTGTGTACAACCATAGAAATGAAAAGTTGTACCCCACTTGTGCACAAAAAAAAGTTGGTGGCATAGTAAAAAATAAGTCTGACATTATACATATTAAATACTAAAAAATCATCATGGCAAAATATCAGTATTGTTACTCTTGATGACTCCCTGTGGCTGGGAGAAGGGTAATTCAATTAGCCAGAAAAATAAGAGCTGTACTTATAACATTTTTTTAGAAAAAGGTTGTTGCTATATTAAATTAAGAGATGTTTGGTCAGAACATGATATCCCAAAGTATGATGCTTTGGCTTGCTGAGCAGTTTAATGTGAAGGAGACTGGAAAGGCCTCAGAAGTGAAAGGATTAAAATACATTATGCTGGCTTTTTTTTTTTTTTTTTTTTTGTACTAGAGATTGAACCCAGGGGCACTCTGCCCCTGAGCCACATCCTCAGCCCTTTTTATTTTGAGACAGGATCTCCCTAAGTTACTTAGGGCCTCACTAGGTTGCTGAGGCCAGCCTTGACCTTGTGATCCCCCTGCCTCAGTCTCCTAATCACTGCACCCACTTCTCAATTTCTCACATTTCCTTTTGGAAGCAGGTCACAAAACCTAGAATTCCTCTTCCCCAAGGTGGGTCATGGAAACCTGAAAGGTTATTCTCTGATCTGCCTTCTCTGAAGATCCTCATGTGACTGTGTCCTGCCTCTACCCAGAGGACGGAATGTGAATGGAGAGGAGAATCTGAAATGGGCCTTGCTGTGTTCTTGGCTCTGTCAATTCCTACAGAGCATGCCCTTTTGTCCAATGTCTGCCCATTCTTCATCAGAACTAAGCATATAAAGTTTTCCATGGGTCTTTGGGTCTTCATTTCTGTTCTCTTGTTTAGTTTTGTTTTTTTTCTTTTTTGGTGGTGCTGGGGATTGAACCCAGGGTTTAGTGCTTGTGAGGCAAGCACTGCACCTACTGAGCTATATCCCCAGCCCAGGGTCTTCATTTCTGAAAGCTTCCAGATCACATAAAATTTTGTTAAATAAATCCATCCTGCTTTTCTGTTGCTAACCTGTTGTCTTTTGTATGGAAGCCTTCCCATGACTGGTGATGGGTGAGGAAAAGGCACCCCTGCAGAGGGGAGCTGCTAGCGCTTGTGTAAAATCTGACAGATGCTTTCTCATGGTCTGTTAATTTTTTACTTTCCTTTCCTAAGTCATTCTCATTCTTTGGGAAAGATACTTCAGTTAGCTTTTATATCTATGGCTTGTTATTATGAGTTTATAACCAAATTTATCCTATCCTTTCTTTAAAAACTTGGGTGTGATTTAATTAGTAAAGTTTTCCTTATTGTAAATTGCCAAATGGAGTGAGCTAGATATGGATTCATGTTTACAAATGAATTCACAAGTAAAGATGTTTGCAAATACCGTCCAATTAGCAACCATCAAAAGATATCATGGGCCAGGCGCACTGACGCACGCCTGTAATCCCAGTGGCATGGGAGGTTGAGGCTGAGGTAGGAGGATCTTGAGTTCAAAGCCAGCCTCAGCAACTTAGCGAGGCCCTAAGCAACTCAGTGAGACCCTGTCTCTAAATAAAATACAAAATAGGGCTGGGGATGTGGCTCAGTGTCCAAGTGTCCCTGAGTTCAATCCCTGGTTCCAAAAAAAAAAAA
>JAJEJO010000629.1:783200-798879 GCA_020662805.1 Glaucomys volans
CTGTCTCTAAATAAAATACAAAATAGGGCTGGGGATGTGGCTCAGTGGTGGAGTGCCCCTGGGTTCAATCCCTGGTTCCAAAAAAAAAGAGAGAGAGAGATAGAATAAGGCTGCTACCAGCAAAAGAAAAAAAAGTACTGTTTTATAGTAACTTTCTTTCTCCATGTAGAAAAATTATACTCTGAATGAATGAGAAGGCCTGGGGATGTAGCTCAGTGGTGGAGCCCTTGCCTAACATACATGAGGCCCTAGATTGTAACTCAGTACTACAAAATAATGATAATAATAATAATAGAATAGTATATTAAAAGTATGATATAGAAAATACATAAACTAGTAACAATCACTTACTATCAAGTATTAATTATTAATTATTACACATAAATATATGTGCTACGCATCTATGTGCCTGGCAGTGTAGCAGCACCCCAAGTAACACATTGTGCACTGATATTAGAATGGCTCTGACGTCACATCAGGAGTTTTTCAGTGCCATTATAACTATGTGTGACCACCATCGTCTATGTGAGCCACAGTAGTAGTCATTACGTGGTGCATGCCATCACCACGACGCGAAAGGCCACTGAGTTAACCAAGCTTGCACAGTCAGTAAAGACCATTATATGCTCCATCTTTGCCAAGTTTTTAATTTATCAAAATATTAAACAAAATGTCATGTCGGATGCAGAATGTGAATGAAGATTTTCCCAAATAGAATTTTAAAGCAGGCAGAATTCTCACTTAGTAGAACCTCTCCCCCATAACTGCCTTTGGTGGGACTCCTTTCGTGGCTGGATGTTCATGCTTTTCCCTCCTATGCCTCTTCTCTCCATCTTCTCTCTTCTCCTTCTGAAGTTTCCAGGGCTATCTCCCTTTTCCTTCTATCTCATTTCTCTTCTCTCCGGGTTCAGCTTGTGTGAACAAGATCTTGGGATCCGAGTTGACCACATAACTTACGAACTAACAGTGTGACGTAGCAGCTAGAAAATTTACATTGGTATATGCCATACTTGGGTTTTTCTATGACTACCTTCCCTACGTATAATTACTAATGCCACATGATCCTCTTCAACTAAACCATGACTTCAGAGAAGAATTGACCATCAAAGTTGGGTTGAGGGGCTGAGGCTGTAGCTCAGTGGTTGAACGTTTGCCTAGCATGTGTGAGGCACTGGGTTCTATTCTCAGCACCACATATAAATAAATAAATTAAATAAAGGTCCATCAACAACTAAAAAAATATTTTTTAAAAAAGTTGTGTTGTATTAAGCAAGTATATGTGTCCAAAATAATCATGAGACAGGCAGATGCTGAAGGATTCCTTTCTGGCCATCCCCTAAATCCTCCAAATCATTTCAATTTGAATTCTTCCACATGTTCAGTCTTCCAACGTGGGCTCAAGATCCCGGCCCTTCTCTTACCACAGACCTCACACCAGCATTCCCCCTTCTCTCTCCTCTACCATCAGTTGCTTCCTCTCCACTGAATGACTTCCACGAACAACAAACAGATTCATTTCTCTCACATTTTAAAACCTCTCTTGGCTGCACTTCTCCCAGCAAATATTTCCCTAATTTTCTCCTCCCCTAAAGGAAGCTCCTTAAGGAATGTATCCGGCATCTCTAATTTCCCTAGAAACCACTTCAGTGAGGCACCACACCTTCTTCATTGAAGCTGCTTTATTCAGTCACTAATGGTCTCTGTGCATTTCTGAATCTAATGCTTCTCAGTTTTCACTTTACATGTTCCATTGCCAGCATCTGACATAGTTGATCATTTGAAATACTTGCTTCTTTCAGCTGTTTTTCCTCCTCTACTGCTTCTCAATCTTTTTTTGCTGATTTCTTTTTATCTTCCTAGTGTCTGTCCTTTGGAGGGCTCAGACACCTTGGTCCTTTTATCTATCTCCATCCCTCCCTAGGTGATCTTAACTGGACCTATTGCTTTAAATACCAATTATATGGGAATGGGTCCTACATTTGTATCACCAGTCCAGACCCCTCCCCTGCACTCCAGACTCATATGGATATTGCCTACATATTTTAAATTTAGCTCATAATCACATGAGCTCCTGGTCCCCCCTGAGACCCAGCTGCTCCTGGATCTTCTCTCTCTCAGCCAGTTGCAATACTATACTTGCTCAGGCCAACGGTCTTGGTGCCAGTCTGATGTCTTCCCTCTCTCACACCTCAGACTGGATCTACCAGCAATGGCCATCAATTCTACCTTCAAAATATATGTCCTAAATTGTCTTTCCCCAACTGTCACACTCTAGTCCAAGTCAGCATCATTTCCCACCTGAATTCCTGTAATCATTTTCTAATTGGTCTTCCTGTGTCTGCCCTTGCTCACCTGTTGCCAGTTGTCTACCCAGCAGCCAGCATTCCTGATAAAGCCTTGGTCAGGTCAGGTCACTCCTCCCCACTCAGAGCCTTCCAATGGCTCCCCTCTCACTGGGAATAGGAGTCAAAGTCCTGACCAGGACCAAAGGCCCTATGTGGTGTGACCTCCTATTACTGCTACCTCTCTGAACTCACCTATTATACTCCTCCTCTTGCTCTCTGCCTCTTCCTCTCCACTCCAGCTGCACTGGCCACCTCTGTGTCCCTGGAACACACAAGTCATGTTCTAAACTCAGGATTTTCTATTCCCTCTGCTGATCCCTTCTCCTCAAAATATTTACCTCCTGCAACCCTGCTAAATCACATTTACTATTTCTTTTATGTCTTCGTTTCTCTTCAGCATTAAGCACCCTAATTTACTTATTTATTATGTTCATTGTGTTCCACACTAGAACACATGATCCATAAAGGGAATTTTATCTATTTTAGTCTTTATGATTCTTAGTTATCTGTAACTCTGACTGATGGCTTGCAATAAATATCAGTTGAATGAATAAATTACTTTGCACACAAAAGTTGAATGAATGAATTAATTTTTACACCTTTCAGGAGGTGTAAAAAAAATCACCTTATGAAAAATGTTTAAACAACTAAGCTAAAAACATCTGAGAAAATTTTAACATGTTACCTCATTCAGTATCGCAACACAGTAACACAGTGGAACACATACTTTAAAGAGAAGGAGACTCTAAATTGTGAGTAGTCTATAATACTTTTTTTTTTTTTCCTGCAGTGTTGAGGATCGAACCTCGGGTTCTCACATGTGCCAGGCAAGGCACTCGACCTCTTGGTCACATCCTCAGCCCAAATTTCATGTGCTTTAATTGCCAGTGGAAGACTTTTAAGATAAGGAACTTGCTAAAAAAAAAAAAAAAAAAAAAAAAAAAAAATACAGCATTGGCACTTCTGTGCCTGAATTATTGTAGTAATTAAAATAGTAATGTACATCCAGGGGTGGTGTTGCAGACTGATAATCCCAGCTACTTGGGAGGCTATCAGGTGGATCACAAGTTCAAGGCCAACAATCCCAGCAACTTAGTGAAACCCTGTCTCCAAATTTTTTTACAAAGGGAACTGGGTACGTAGCTCAGTGGTAGAGTACCCTTGGGTTCAATCCCTAGAACTACATTGTTTTAGACTTCTTTTCACTGCTGTGACTAAATGATCTGACCAGCACAATTATAAAGGATGAAAGGTTTATTTGAGGGCTCACGGTTTCAGAGGTCTTAGTCCATAGGAGGCCGGCTCCATTCCTTGAGGCTCCCAGTGAGGCAGAATACCTTGGAGGAAGAGTGTGGCAGAGGGAAGCAGCTCCCATGATCAGGAAGCAGAGAGACTCCACAGGTCAGATACAAATATATATATCCCATTATCACACCCCAATTCCCACCTCCTCCAGCTGCACCCTACCTGCCTCCAGTTACCACCCAGTTAATCCCATCGGGATTAATTTGCTGATGATGTTACGACTCTCAAAACCCAAACATTTCTCCTCTGAACCTTCTTATACTGTCTCACACATCAGCTTTCGGGGGACATCTCACATTCAAACCATAACACACACACACACACACACATACACACAAAAGGCAAAGTATGTTACTGTTTCATTGATGTAATCTGTAATTCAGCACACCTTTAAAAGACTCTCTTGTGTGCCTGGTACTATTTCTTACCTGTTTCATCTCCCCTGTAGCAGTCCTAGGCAGCAAGTCTCCAATGGTCTTGTTGGAGAGGTGGTGAGATGTTATGGAAAAAAAAAAAAAAATAGCTTACTAAATATATAGTTTAACCAAATACTTAAAGTCCTTTGTTAGTTTTCTACAAAAGGGGCCTGGTAGCCATGCCTTCATGTAGCGTTGTGGCCCTTTGGAGGTGCTCAGATCTCCCTTCAAGAAAGGGATGTGTCTGCAACTATTAGAAGAGCAGAAAGCTTTCGACTCCAGTTCCAGGGTCTTTGGGACCCACCACATTATTTGAGAAAAGGCCAGGCTCTTCCTACAGAGCCCGGTCAACGATGTAACACAGCAGAGGCATTAGGGCCTGGTCATTTAGGCCCGGCATGGGCTGTCCTGAGCCCATCCCAGCCCCATCCTCATCCTCACCCCGCCCTGTTGGAGTGGCCTAGAAGTGATCAGCTCTACATTGTGTGGAGAAAGTCCCTGCCAGTTTTTTGGGGGGGTTTTTTTGTTGTTGTTGTTTTGGGTTTTCTTGGCAGTGCTGGGGATTGAACCCAGGGCCCTGTGCTTGGGAGGCAAGCACTCTACCAACTGAGCCACATCCCTAGCCCTCCTGTCAGTTGATTCTTCATCTTCACTGAAGTCATTCCCCCTTAACTCTGTCTCGGCATTTGCTTATTGGAAAAGTCAAACTGACACCACGTTAGGCTGTAGATTAAGTGAGATAACTGGCAGAGTGCCTCCTTCAGAGTTAAATCTTCATTAAAATTCATCTTCTAGTCTTCCTACTGACAAAATAACAGTCCTGACAGTGAATACTCCGGGATGCCACCTAGATTTAGGCCTAGGTCCTGATCATGCCCATTGCCAATGGGTTGAGTATCTTTCTCCAAGTGTGCCAGCACTTTTAAGGAGCTTGGTATATGTTAAAAGGACCACAGGCTTTTAGCCCTGACAAAAATGGAAATACCAAAATCTACTGTATCTCCTGGCAATTTGTTGACTAATTTGATGTTAAATTGTGATATCTTGACAAATATTAGCAAATCGGTAGGACCATTTCCAGTGTTTGAGGCTGGACTGCCTTGTTTGTGATTTAGAGCCCTTGCATGAACAGTACGGGAATGCAGCACGAAGGGGCGACCTCCCGTGATTGTGCACCGAGGAGGCAGCCAGAGCACAGAGGAACCCAAGAATCTAGAAATGGCCTGACCTCCTACCTTGAAGCTACCAGAATTTCTGGTCCCCAGCAGCTTCTGGCCCCTAGAATGTTGGTGCACTGAAGCCATCCTGCAGGGGTCTTTGGTTTAACCAGCTGGAACTGTTGCCCATTCAGCTTTCCAGAGGATGAGAGGAGCGGGCAGACATCAATTGAATTTGTTGTGTGGTAAAAGTTTCACCTGGGAAATGGCCACCTTGGGTTCCCACCAGCTTCAGCGGAAGGGCTAATGAGATCCTTTGCCTGAGGGCTGGCATGTCAGTGGACATCATCAATCAGCAGGGCAGTTCCACAGGTGTTTAGCTGAAAACAGTCACTGCTCTTTGCTCCACTCTCGGAAGGTGCCCACGCACAGGGTCGTTACCAGCAAACAGCAGATGGCGTCAGCGTGGGTGAGCTCAACTTCACTGCTCCCTCTGCTGCAGAGGCTGACCAGGAGTTGTTGCCTGTCTTCCCTGGTTTCCTGTAGCTGGAACCCTCCGGTTGGTAACAGCCAACTCAGGAAACAGGGCAGCTTGCTGGTGGTGGCAGTCACACCTTGTTTTCCAGAAACACAGCCACAAATGAGCCTATGACATCTATTAGTTACAATATTGCTGATTTGTATTTATTATACTTCAGAATAATGAACGGGCTATCCAGGGGCCTCATGATCGTCTCCACTAAAGTGACATTGATTTCTCAGTTACTTTTCTTAATAAGAAGCAGTATTACATAAGCTCCAAAAGTGTTGTGAGTAGAGGCATTAACAAAGTGATTCTTTTGTGATGCTCAGGCGTTACAAGAGAGATTTATGACAATTTTCCTTTTTTGGTACTGGGGATTGAACCCAGGAGTACTTTACCACTGAGCCACATCTCCGACCTTTCTGTTTTTTATTTTGAAACAGGGTCTCACTAAATTGCTGAGGCTGGTCTCCAACGTGTGATCCTCCTGCCTCAGCATCCGGAGTCATTGGGATTCCAGGTGTGTGCCATCGCACCTGGCACAAGAGAAGTTTAAATGTCAAGGTCATTAGCAGCTACAGAGTTTCTCACCAGGATGTGGAGTGGCCAGTTGTATAAATGATAAAGTGAAGAAGGGTGGAGAATATCTTCTTGTCTTGTTTTCCTTAACAATGCTTAACTAACTTACCTAACAAATGGCCACAGATGTAGTGCCTTAAAGCCACACAAATTTATTATCTGGTACTTCTGAAAGTCAGAAGTCTGGAATGGGTCTCACTGGGCTAAAATCAAGGTGTCCTCAGGGCTGTGTTGCTTCGGGGGCCTTGGGGAGCATCTCTCCCCTCACCTATTCCAGCTTCTAGAGGCTTCCCACTTTCCTCCGCTCCTGGCCCTCTTTCAATAATCCTGTCACCCTCACCTCTGCTTCTGTCCTCACATCCCCACCTCGGACTCTCCTGCCTTCTTTCCCTGTGGTGACAATAGGTCCACCAGATAATCCAAATTAATCTCCCCCATCACAAATTCCTTAACTTATCCCATCCACAAAATCCTTTTTTCCATATAAGGTCATATCCTCACAGGCTCCAGGAAAAAGAACATAGGCATCTTTGGGGAATCATGATTCTGCCTTCCCCACCTCTCAAGGGATTTGCTGCTTTTCTCTCTCAATGTTAGAGTTGTTTCAAATTCCTTTTGCTATGGCAAGATAAAATAGCTCAATGCAGATATGTGCCCTCGGAGACACAGAATCCCATCTTCCACTGTCAAACGCAATTTGTGTCACTCAGGCAATGGCCATAAAGATGACAGCACCTCCTGATTGAACAGATGGTCTCTTGGAACAACACTGTGTTAGAGGCAAGAATGGTTTCACAGCTGGGAAGGGGCTGGGAATTAGGTGGGGGTGTTGGAAGGGCAAGATGGTCTCAGAATGGAATTCTCTTCCTTAATAACTCCTGAGTTTCCAGGTTACTTGGAAAACCTTATTAGGGAGGAGTCAGCCTCAAAAAACAAGAACACCCTCTTCCTCAACTGCCTTCCCCTGCCTAAAAAGCTGAGGGGGGCAGGCATGGGAGAGGAGACGGCCTTATCCAAGAAGCATGGGTGCAGGGTCAGGCAGAACCGGGTTCCCGTCTCCACTCTGCGTGGCTTGGACAGTTTCTTCATCTTTCTGTGCCTTCTTATTTTCATCTATAAAATGAAAACACAAGTTGAGGATCCCTTATCTGAAATGCTTGAACCAGAAATGTTTCAAACTTCAAATATTTTCAGATTTTGAAATATTGGCCTGGGCATACTGAGATATCCTGGAGATGGGACTCAAAACATAAAATTCACTTATGTTTCATATACAACTTGCATACATGGCCTGAAGGTAATTTTATGCAATATTTTTAGGGTACCCATGACCTGTCACATGAGACTAGATGTGGAATTTTCCATTTGTGATGTCACGTTTTTATCCAAAAAGTCTCAGAATTTGGAATATTTTGGATTTGGGAAATCTTAATTAGGATGCTCAACCTATAGTATGCACTTCTTTTTTTGTTTTGTTTTGTTGTGGTACTGGAGATTGAACCCAGGACCCTCGTGCATATAAGGTGAGCACTCTACCAACTGTGCTGTACCCCCAGCCCCAGTATATACTTCTTAGAGCTGATATGAAGATCAGAAACAAGATCATGGAAAGTGCTCAAAAATAGTAGTGCTAGCCGGGCGTGGTGGCGCACGCCTGTAATCCAAGCGATTTGGGAGGCTGAGGCAGGAGGATCACGAGTTCAAAGCCAGCCTCAGCAACTTAGCGAGGCCCTAAGCAACTCAGTGAGACCCTGTCTCTAAATAAAATACAAAATAGGGCTGGGGATGTGACTCAGCGGCCAAGTGTCCCTGAGTTCAATCCCTGGTTCCAAAATAAATAAATAAATAAATAAAAATAGTAGTGCTATTACTATAGCTGAAGTTGTTGTTATTATGAAATCAGGAAGTGGAAATTGGAATGAACAAGTCTGCCAGGACAATTGTAAGTTGGTTGGTATTTCTCACACTGCTATCACCACTAGACATTTGACCAAGACAAGTGAGGACAAGAATGATAAAGAAAATGATTCTTCCAGGCACAGTGGTGCACATTTATAATCCCAGGGACCTGGGAGGCTAAGGCAAGAGGATCACAACTTCAAGGCCATCTTTTGCAAGTGGCCAGGCCCTTAAGCAACTGAGGGAGACCTTGTCTCAAAATAAAAAATAAAAATGGCTGAAGATGTGGCTCAGTGACCGTCAGTTCAATCCCAGTTACCAAAAAAAAAAAAAAAGAATTCTCTATCTTATTCCCATTCCCTTTGCCCTCCCTACCTAGACACCCTTCAGGAGGAAGTCTTAAAAGTACCTCCTTAGGTTCTAAGGATATTAAAATTAGGCCTTAAAGATGTTAAAATTTAGCTAGTGTGAAATAATTTAGTTCTTCAGATTACTAGCTGAACTGCTCTAGTTTTATTCCCTACCTGCAGATTTTGAATATTGAAGAGGCTTCATCTCCCAGTCCAGTGTTCAGAATGTTTGGCATTAGAACCATATATAGAGAGGCCAGGTGCAGTGGGGCACGCCTGTAATCCCAGTGGCTTGGGAGGCTGAAGCAGAAGGATGGCAAGTTCAAAGCCAGCCTCAGCAACTTAGCAAGGCCCTAAGCAACTTAGTGAGATCCTGTCTCTAAATAAAATATTAAAAAGGGCTGAGGATGTGGCTCAGTGATCAAGCTTTCCTGGGTTCAATCCCTGGTACCAAAAAACAAAACAGAACAAAAACATAGAACCATATTGCTAGAGGTCAAAATATTGCTGGCAATGCTGATGGGAGAATGTGACTTTAGATCTACAGTCACGTGGCTTCCAACAACTCACCCCAATGACGTGAATTTACCCACCCAGTTACTGGCAGAGCTGGACCAGTTAAGGACTCCTCAAAAGAGCAGGCCCTTTATTCTGGCCTGGGCAAAACCAAATTAGAACACATGCATTTTAGGGATGCACTTGCTCCAAAATGAGAACTGACCATGTTTAGCTTCTTGCACCAAATTCATGAGTCAGAAACATCTCCTCCCATGGGCAAGAATGGATGGGAGATGACAAAGCAGGCCAGAGCAATTCCTATAGCAAGAGTTCCCAACCCTGTGTCAGAACCTCAGACCCAGACTACTCACTCTGGGGGAAACCAGCTGTCATGAGACTCTCAAGCACCCTGTGGGGGGGCCCTTGCAGTAAGGAACTACAGCCTCCTACTGACAGTCAGCAAGAACCAGTCAGGCCACCTGTGAGCCACTGAGAGGCGGTTCCCCAGTGAAGTCCAGGCCTTGCAGGCTGGAGCCGAGTGTGAATGGCAGGATCAAAAAATTAAAGAAGGGCTGGGGATATAGCTCAGTTGGTAGAGTGCTTGCCTTGCAAGCACAAGGCCCTGGGTTTCCCCAGCACCACACACAAAAAAAAAGAAAGAAAGAAAGAAGCGGGGCTGGAGTTGCAGCTCAGTGGTAGAGCACTTACCTGGCATGTGTGAGGTCCTGGGTTTGATCCTCAGCACCACATATGAATTAACTAATTAATTAATTAAATTACATAAAGATCCGTTGACAACTAAAAAAAATTTTAAAAAAGGCAAAGGAAGAAGATGCCATTCATGTGTTGGGCTGCAAAAAATGAGGTTTCTACTAAAAACAAAAGAGTAGCTGCTGTCTGACCCCAGAATTCCGTCCTACAGACAGGAGTACATTCTCAGCTTGAAAAGTACAGTTTGATTCCACCATAACCCAAAGACAAATTTTCTCTTTCATTTTCTCTCTCCATTCATTTATCTGTCTGTTTATAAAATTATTGTATTTGGTTTTGGTTGTTTGATTGTTTTTACTAAATGGCCAATGAATGTATGTTTTGATTAGCATTAAATGGAGGTGGGGTTGGAAAACTGTTTTTGTTAAAATGTCTCCTTTTCTTGATTAATGGCACACCAATGCAACTTTTGTCTCTCAGTTTTCCTCCTCCTCCTCCTTCTCCTCTTTTTCCTTCTTCATCTTCTTTTGTGACCTTGAGTAATCCTCCTGCCTCAGACTCTCAAATTTGAAGAATGTACAGGATTTAGAATCAGCTACTCAAAGTAGCTAGACCACAGGCAGGCACCACTGCACCTCACTAAATTCTTCCTTCCTTCCTTCCTTCCTTCCTTCCTTCCTTCCTTCCTTCCCCCCCACCCCACACTCCCTACCCCATTCTCTCCCCTGGGGTCTTTACCACTAAGCTATATCTCCAGCCCTTTTTTTTTTTTTTTTTTTGTTGTTGGGGGGGATTTTACCCAGGGGCACTCGACCACTGAGCCACATCCCCAGCCCTATTTTGTATTTTATTTAGAGACAGGGTCTCACTGAGTTGCTTAGGGCCTCGCAAAGTTGCAGAGGCTGGCTTTGAACTTGCGATCCTCCTGCCTCAGCCTCCCAAGTGCTGGGATTACAGGCCTGCGCCACCGCGCCCAGCTCCAGCCCTTTTTATATTTTGTTTTGAGACAGGATCTCACTAAATCACCAAGGCTGTTCTTGACCTTACAATCCTCCTGCCTCAGTCTCCCAAATTGCTGGGATTACAGGTGTGTACTGCCACACCCAGCTAAATTCTTTACATTTTTAATGAAGAAAATGTGGAATTTAGAATACACACTGCCTTAAATTCTAGTGATGTTAGTTTCTTGTGCAACAAACCCAACATCCCCAAGAAAAGTGAAAGCCAAGGTCCACTTCATTTTGAAAGTCTGATTCTGAAACAACAAACAAACACCTGGCCTCAGGATGAGGCCACAGCTCCAGAGGCTTCCCCCATTATACCTGGCCCTTTGTGATCTTGAGAAAAGATCAAGGGCAAAGCAGGACAAGCAGAGAGAAGGGAGTGAACCAAGGAAATAGCTCCCAAGTGACTAGACGCCACATTCCAGACAAGCCGTTCCCAGCACCAACTTTGCAAAACAACCTGCCTGGACCAGCCACAAGGCACCATTGCCGTTTAATAAGGTGTCACCAGTCAGTGCAGCAGGGAGGACGAGGAACCAAACCTTGGGTGGTGACAGATGGCGTTTACACATCACCAACACGCCAACAGTGCTGTCAAGTTAAAAAAAAAAAAAGGGGAAGGGAGAGAGGAAAAATAAAGTATTTAAAAACAAAATATCAACTACTGGCTTAAGATACATTTTCTTATTTTCCCATACTCATTCCAAGGAAAGAAGATAATTACTATAGAACCAATCTTGGGTGTCATAAGTCTACTTTTTTGAAACCCACAGAAGTTTGTTACTTTAAATAGAAGCACACATTAGCAGAGTCCACACCATTTGCCTCCTTCCTCCTGGATCTGTACACACAGTAAAGCTAACAGTTATTGTGGTTCAGGAAGATGCTACTACATTCTGTTTATAAAACCTCAGGCCTCACTGTTAGGAATGACAGGCAGACTGGCAATTTCCATGAGTTAGTTTCCAGTCTGCAAATCCATGTCAGTAAATGGGAATGCAGTGTTAGCCTGTCCTCCTCAAGTCCTATAAATGTAAATGCAATGGGTCCCTGTATTTCCTCTGCATGGAATCACAACTGGGGCACATTCACCACTTGATGAGTTCCTCCCTTCACAAAAGAAAAGCACACAACCCTTGCTCATTTTCCTAGGGATCCCTGGATCACGAGAGAAGATATTTTTGTACTTAGGCCTGTAGTTTGGAGCTACAGCTCTGATCTCATGTGGGGTTTCATAAAAACAAGAAGTGACCATTCTCAGCTCTGCTTGAGCCCAGCAGCCTGAGAATACATCAAGCCTTGCAGAACACTCTGTTAATTAAGAGGGTGGGCTTCCTCTCCTGTCATTACCAGAGGAAGAAAGAATGCTGTAGGAGGAATGCCTCCCAGGACACAACCCCTCCTGGCACCACCCTGGTGCACACACCTCAGCCTCCAGGAGAGGGGACATGTGGGGACTCCTGAGTCCTTTGGTATTGTAGGCCTCTTGCCTCCTGGAGGGTCCCACTTGTTACTTGGCCCCATCCCACCTCTTCACATGGAGTTTGAGGAAGGAAACAACTTTCTTTTCTTCCCTCTCTCCACTTCTTTTTCTTTCTTTCTCTCCTCCTTCTCCACCTCCTTCCTTCCCCTCCCTCTCTGGCTTTCTCTCTTACCCACGCAGTAACACCAGGTTAGAAATAAGTCACGTTTGGAGACATAGGAGGGTTCAGTGACCTTCTCCAGGCTATGTGCACTTTCAGGCTCCAAAAAAGCCAGTAAAGAGGAGACCTAATAGCAATTCTTCTAGATATGGGGGAGCAGGAAGTCAACTGATCTGTAAGTGATAAGCTTCAATTCATACCACTGAACATGGGGAATCATTGACAGACAATGAATGTCCCCCTGCACTGTCCACATGATCCCTGACTATACACTCCACATTGCGTCCTTATTTTTGTTCATATGTGTCACCACTAATTTTGTACCAACCTCATACTACCTTTTATCTTAAAATATGCTATCAAAATCAGCATCTTCACAATTTGCCACCTAACAGGTTTTCTTTCCTTCATTGCCAAGAAAAAATACACATTTTCCTAAAGGCAACTGAATTTCAACTCCTGCCTCTCTCTTTTACAGCTTTAGGGAGTCAGAGTTAATCAAATACTAATGAGGATCAAAAGAGCTAGAATTTGTTATATAATTCTCCATTTACATAAATATAAATGATGTTTAAAATAAGGATAATTTCAGAACTTGTACATTGTTTTGTTGAAAGAATCAGTTCAAACCTCATCGTCTGAATTATATTCAAATAAATGCAAATCTATTGGCATGCATCACTGGCGAATATAAAATGTTAGAATTCTGGAAACTCAGATGCCATTAAAAAAAAGTTCAACTAGACACAGTGGTGCACACCTGTAATCTCAGTGACTTGAGAGGCTGAGACAGGAGGATCTCCAGTTTGAGACCAGCCTCAGCAACTTAGCAAGGCCCTAAGCAACTTAGTGGGGCCCTATTTCAAAATTTAAAAAATAAAATAAAAAGGGCTGGGGCTGTAGCACAGTGGTAAAGCCCCACTGAGTTCAATCCCCAGTACCACCAAAACAATTTTTAAAAAAAAGTCCAGAGAGATTAAATATTTTGTGAGATTATCAGCCTTCTTGGAATTGTCTTCTGTTAGGTCTTGCAGCGCACATACATTTAATCAGTAGAAGTGGCATACACAATGTTGTCTAGATTGGCCTAGGAAATGTGATCCAAATGTATTTTAAGGTCTTTAGGATTTGTTCCCAGAGTACTGTTTAGATGACCTTATTTCATTTGGTTCACAATTAAAGGACAGAATTTGTGAGACAGATTTTTATCAAAATCACATCAATTTTTCCTTAATTTTTGTCTGATAGACCAAAGGTACTATATAAATATAACTTTCCTAAGAAAATGCTTATACTGAGCACTTTTTGATTAAGATTTCAAACTCTGTGCTATTTCATCATTTTATAAGATGTTCAAAATGGAAAATATGATCATTGCTTCATAGATAGGAATGAAGTTTTGCACTATGTAAAAGATTAACTGGTGACATCCACGTGCTGAGAGAGAAAGTTCAAGGTCAGTCAGCATTTACTGAGTTCCCACTGGAAGAAGAGGTTCCCACTGCTTCCCTGAAGGAAGCAGAAAGAGACACAGGAGACGGGGCAGAGGCATTGCTGTTACATGTGCTAACAGAGCCATGAGTATTAACAGAGCAATGGCAAAAACAAGACAAGAACCCCAAAACTGTGGTGAGTTTGCTGCTACCACTTTAAAAAATATCTATTCAAACAGCAGAAGTGGTAAAAACTTGAGTGGACAGACAACCTGCAGAGCCGCTGATATCACAGCTCTATTATCTGAAGAAATAGAGCTTTATCACTGAGGAAAGTGTTGCCTTAAACAGATGAGTCCTGAAGATTGTGCTGCACTCAGACACCCTTCACATCATAGAGTCAACATTTACACATTCATTTCAGTTGTTTCTTAAAGCACTCCCTTTTTTGCATTCCTTGGTGTTCTTTTTTTTATGTTATTTAAGTTGAAAGTCAACTTTATATGTTAAATAACTACTTAAAACTCTATATCCCTAGCCGGGCGTGGTGGCGCACGCCTGTAATCCAAGCAACTTGGGAGGCTGAGTCAGGAGGATCGCGAGTTCAAAGCCAGCCTCAGCAACTTAGTGAGGCCCTAAGCAACTCAGTGAGACCCTGTCTCTAAATAAAATACAAAATAGGGCTGGGGATGTGACTCAGTGGCCAAGTGTCCCTGAGTTCAATCCCTGGTTCAAAACAAAACAAAACAAAACAAAAAACTCTATATCCCTAATAAGGATGGTAAAAAAAACAAAGCTAGGGATCCTTGACCATTTTGTTCAGGAATACAGTCTGAGCATCTTTGCAAGTATTTGAGGTATAACAGGGTCTCAATAATCTGATACTTTGCCAGTAAATCAGTGCATTTGAGAAAATTATTAAGCTGGGCCGGGTGGTGCAGTGACTCAGGAGACTGAGGAAGGAGGATGGCAAGTTTGAGGCTAGGTTCAGCAATTTAGCAAAACCCTGTCTCAAAATAAAAATAAAAAGGGCTGGGGATGTAGCTCAATGGTTAAGATTCCCTCAGGGGTTAAGGTTCAACCCCTGGTACCAAAAAAAGAAAGAAAAATAAATCATCAAGTATTTACTTTCAATTAGTCCAGTCCTATTTTCAAATTATTATTTATTTAAACTGGCTTTGTAGACCCACTATGCTTTCTTTTCACTCTCTAAATCCTTTTCAAGAGTTGCTTTGCTATTGGTGCAACCACTCTGGAAAGTATGGAGTATTCCTCAGTATGGAGATTCCTCAGAAAACTTGGAATGGAACCACCATTTGACCCAGCTATCCCACTCCTCCGTTTATATCCAAAGGACTTAAAATCAGCATTCTACAGTGACACAGTCACATCAATGTTTATAGCAGCTCAATTCACAATAGTTAGAACCAACCTAGGTGCCTTTCTACAGATGAATGGGTAAAGAAAATGTGGGTATATATACACAATGGAATATCACTCAGCATTCAAGAAGAATGAAATTATGGCATTTGCTGCTAAATGGATGGAACTGGAAAATATCATGCTAAGCGAAAAAAGCCAATCCCAAAGAACTAAGGCAGAATGTTTTCTCTGATATGTGGATGCTATTCACCATGAGGGAAGGCGTCTAGGGAAGAATAGAGGTACTTTGAATTAGACAGAGGGGAGTGATGGGAGGGAGGGGGGCATGGGGATGGGAATGAGAGTAGACTGCAATGGACATTATTATCCTATGTGCATATATGATTACACAACCTGCATGACTCTACATCATGTACAACCAAAAGAATGAGCA